>CM059201.1:53818310-53903347 GCA_030323885.1 Branchipolynoe longqiensis | reverse complement strand
ATAGGTAACCATGCCAAAAGTAGCCAGATAACACACCACACAGCTACGTACAAGCCTATGATATGTAAATAGGAGTAGGCTAGTCTAGTAATAAGAGTAGAAAAAATTAATAACCATACCAACCAATTAACACCAACACCACAACTGGCCAGCATTGAAAAGAAGCCTGGGTACCCAGGCTTATATGCTATGGACAGTATAAATACAGCCTCAATACAAAAATAAATAAAAAAATAACTGCCGACATGGCATAAAACCTCCAAGTCACTCACTCATGGTATCACAAAATGGGATCTGCGCAGAGGCGTCAGTGCGTGCGCATCCACCATACATCAACGCGTGTTGCGCGCATGCGCGTTGCCTAGTCGCAATGGCTTATGGGTAATGCAGAACGCGGGCGTCACACCCCATACATCATTACTTTCATGGCTTGGGTTCCTGTGTTGTTTGTTGCCGGACTGCTGTCTGCTCTGAGGGGACCCGGCGGCCGGGATCCGCGGCCCTCACAAGCCTACCACTCCCCTGGAGCGCACCCACCCCCCACCCCCCCCCCCCCCCCCCCCCACCCCCCCCCCCCCCCCCCCCCCACCCCCCCCCCCCCCCCCACCCACCCCCCCCCCCCCACCCCCCCCCAGCAAGCCTCATATCTCCTCTTGATCCTCTTCAACCCCCCCCCCCCCCCCCCCCCCCCCCCACCCCCCCCCCCCTTCCCCCACACACACATTTCCGCCTCCTGCTCATCCTTCAGTCCTCCCTCCTCCTGCTCATCCTTCAGGCCCGGCTCCCCCCCACCCCCCCCCCCCCCCCCCAAATATCCTCCTCTCTGCTCCTCCTTTCGCACCCGCCACACCCCCACACACTCCCACTTTTCCGTTCTCCTGCTCATCCTTCACATCCCCCCCCCCACATCCTCCTCTCCTCCCCCTTCACCCCCCCAGATTCCCCCCATTTCCTCCTCCTCATACCCCTTCCTACACCCACGTGTGTGTGTCTGTGTGTGCACGTGTGCGTGTGCGTGTGTGTCTGTGTGCCTGTCTGTGCGTGTGCCTCTGGGTGTGCGTGTGCGTGTGCGTGTGCGCGTGTCCCTGTGCGTGTGCGTGTGCGTGGCAGGGGTTGGCAGGTTGTTGCACACCACTCTGCACATATCATATTGACGCATAGCCCACACACAGACCCCACAAAAAAAGGGGGGGGGGAGATACCAAATAACCCAGTAGTCACCCAATAAAGCCACACCATCACATTGCACAAATACGCAACATGACAGTGTATAAATACGCCACTTCAAGGGTGTGCGCGGGCAGGATGCGCACTGGCATGCGATAAGGCACACACGCGCATGCGCACGCGCGGATTTAGTATAGTACCCGATGGCCGCGCATCAACACAACATCGAACCCAGAAGACCAGACACGAGGAGCGTGGGTGTGTGCATGTGTGCATGTGTGTGGGTATGTTTGTGTGTGTGTGTGTGTGTGGGTGTGCGGAGAGGGCCTCAGTCTAAAGATGAACAATGTAGATATAACTGAAGATTGGTAGTGTCCTTGTTTATATTCCCATAATAGATTATAGAGTACATATATAATACATTACTCCAGTGTATGTAGCTCGAGGGGGGGGGGGCACCCGCACACACTCCCCGACATCTGCCGGGGGCGGGGGGGGGGGGGGGGGGGAGGGCGAAGGGGAGGCACTCCCTAATGCGCCGAGGAGGAAGTAGCAAAGTATATTTGTTCCCCTAGAATTTATATTTGAATAATGCGTTACACATCACACACATTCACACAGACAGATATATATATATATATATATGAAGAGTTCAGGCTCAAAACCAAGTAAACACCAATCCAAAAATTGACATAAACATTGGATTCAAACTTTCCCGAAGTTAATTTACATGCATTCCTACTTGTTTCTTCATTGCTCCATAATCGTGTCATCACAAGAAAAGTGGAATTAGTGAGAATTACAATCATACTCAGGTATAAATCTTGTATTTTAATGGAATTTTTGGATATTCGTTTACCTGGTTTTGCGCCTGAACTCTTCATATATACATATACATATCATATATGGATAGTGATAAACCCTTTATCGCATGTAATAATGCCTGTAGTGTCCTGCACCCCCCCCCCCCCCTATCCGGGTGGGGGCTGGGGTACCAGCATGCACCACTCCACCTCCTGCGCGGGGCCAATCCTCCATTCGCTCAGAGGAATTTCGTTTATATATAAACAGTTAAAATCTGACAGTTTGAGCGGGGCTGGAGGAGATAACGACCAGTATACAACTGATCGATATATGTGAGTGGTCAATATGTGGAGGGGGTCGGTTAGAGAGGCTTTACTGTAAATATATATATATACTATATATATATAATTATATATATATATATATACATATATATATATATATATACATATATATTATCAGTATGTCACATATCTATGACAATAATTATGCATAGGCATATATAGTTATACAGTAAAACCTCTCTAAAGGCCCTGTCACACTACGACGTAACGACATCAACGTAGGGAGAACATGAAGAACGTTGCACTTCTCAGCGTAGTATGCAAATGTCGGCACAAGTTGAACGTGGATGCAGCATAGTGGATGAGAGCATCACATAGGTAAAGCGTAGTGATACCGTCATTCAACGAGAGAGGACAACGTCATTATGCTCACGGAACGTTATGAACGTTATTCCATCGCCAGAAGAATGTTACGTGACGTTACATATGTCATGAGACGTTGAACATACGTTGAATGTACGTTCTCCTGATGTTCTCCTGACATCCTCCTGACATTCTCCTGATGTTCTCCTGACGTTCCCATTACGCCGCGTGGGCATGTGCACTCGGTTTAATGTGGGTCAACGTAGTGGAACGTAGTTGAACGTAGTGAGCAGCGTTTGCCTAACGTCCGTTTAATGTCATTGACATTCGCTGAACGTGAACAGAACGTATGGCAAACGTAAACCCTTACGTCCGAGCTACGTCAACAATTTTGAACATGTCCAAAACCTCGACGTAACTCAACATAACACGACGTAATGTGACGTAGCTCGACGTCAGTCTAACGTCATTCTGACATCATCAAAACGTAATCCAACATATGTCAATGTAATGACGAAAAATCACTACGTCAGGCTCACGTTAGCTCGTTACGTCGTAGTGTGACATGGGTATTATGTACATGTATTCACCACCTCCCCATATCGACCACTCCCTTATATCAATCGCCAAAAATAGCATTGTAACCATCTTCTAACTCCCTAAACCGACCACCTCCCGAAATGGACCACTTAAAGTGGGTCCCAAGTTGGGTCGATTTACAGAGGTTTTAATGTACATGTATACGAATGGAAATGAATGTGAATGGCAGAAGAGATTTGGAATTTGGAAATTAAAGGCACTGAACAGTTTAAGCCGTGAGTCACACCCATTACTGGCCACCCCCCACCTCCACACACACCCCACCTCACGTCCACCTCACCCCCACCTCACCCCCACCTCACCCCTGAGACCTCTAGCTCTCATGTCAGGGGTGATTAGTACAGCATCTTTGTGGGTGAGAGAATTGTGTGCAGCTGACGTCCTACGCCATTCATATAAAGTAAAACCTCTCTAACCGACCAACTCCACAGACCGACCACTCCCCTATATCAATCGCTTTATTTTGGTCCTAGACAATCGCCCATACAATATCATTGTAACGATAAAAAAATGTCTCCCTAAACTGACCACTTCCTTAAATGGACCATTTAAAGTCGGTCCCATGGGCGCTCGATTTAGAGAGGTTTTTCTGTAGTTCACATCAGCGCTCAATAGAACACAGCATCAAATGCATGCATACACAATAGTAGGCTAATGTGAGGTTCATTCTGAAAGGTTTTACATTAATTCATTTCCATTTTGACAATATACGGATATCTCTAACGGTGTTATGATCAGAAAGCTGTATATCTAATTGTTAAACCGTTGTGGATACAGATATTTATAACGACCATATAATCTGAAATGTTATTATTTTGATGGTTAAGGGTGATTGAGACAGCTATCTCTAATGATCTTATAATTCTAAGCATTTGTTTCCATATTCTTACAGGGTGGTGGGTGGGAAATTTCATGGGAAAGTAGAGGTTTGGTGGGTGAGGCTATGCCTAATGAGTGTGTGCTGGAGTATATTTAAGGTCTGCCTCTGAGGTGGGGTAAGATAAGAGAAGAGCAACAACTTACCATTGGGGAGTGGGACAGAGGATCTTTGTTGTCAGGGCCATTGGGTACAGGTAGGCGTTTGGATGTCTTAGGGTGTGTGTGTGAAATTGAGGAGTTCTGTGATCTGAGCTGTTCGGAGCAGTTAGGCATTCATCATATGAAATGAGGGCGACTGAAGGAGATGGTTGACTCTGCTCAAATTGCAACGGTATGATATTGTCGTGGCGGTGATGAAAATGGGAAATACTGTGCCTAGAGTGGGACTCGAACCCACATCTCTTTGCATTCCGGGCCAGTGTGCTAACCATTACACCACCTAGGCTCCCTGATATCAATACACTCCCCACGCCTACCTGTCTATGTGGTTACTTGCCTGAGAGGTCAGTGCAGACCACTACACTCGTCCCCCTGGAATTGTAAGTCTTGTAATGCTTACAATTACATACATACAGGCAATGCACTAACACATACATACACAGGGTAGGTTCAACAACCATACAGCGCAAAGCTTGTACAGGATCCTGATCACGGCAACCAGTGTCGTGGGGGTGATAATGGGAATTATTGCGCCTAGAGCGGGACTCGAACCCACATCTCTTTGCATTCCGGGCCAGTGTGCTAACCATTACACCACCTGTGACCTAGGCTCCCTGATATCAACACACTCCCCACGCCTACCTGTCTATGTGGTTACTTTCCTGAGAGGTCAGTGCAGACCACTACAATATCTTAAACTCCACACTCCACTGAGAACTCACATGTTTGAAGCTAACACTAACACAGTGACCTCGAGTTGATGCTACTTAGATACTGGTGCATGTGGTTGGCCACACATCACCTAGCTTATACAATATCCAGATTACAGCAACCAGTTGTAAAATGGCAAAAGCTTGAATCTGTGGTTGTATAGGCTGGCTATAGTGAAATCAATACAGACAAAGCGAAAGGAGGAGTATGAAGTGTAAAGAAGAATAGAGAATCCAGCCCTCTGGTTTATTATTTATATGGTTACATGGGTTCATTGTAGGGTATCACACCACCCCTTTCCCCCAATTGGAAACACGCATTCTTGGCCCTACCAATAGGGATCACCATTCCTGGTCCCCATGGCTACAAGTGGTTTGTCCACCACCACCAAGCTGTATGGCCCCATGGCCACTACCAACATTGACTCTTGAGTGTGGTGATCCCTATGCCAGCGGAGGGGATAGGCCCTGAGTGCCCTCACACCCAGACCTGCCAGCCCCACTGTGTCTATTTACATCCCACTCAGGAATCACCAACCATATACATACATTTATTTACGTTTATTGGAATATTTTACACAGTGTCATACGGGTGATGGAAATGGGAAATATTGCAACTAGATCAAGACTCGAACCCATGCCTCTTGCCATTCTGGGGCTAGCATGCTGGTCACTACACTACCCAGACTCTATATAGTTATATTACTACTACCAGTCCCACTATGGTAATTACATTGGCATATTCAAATATATAACACAACAAAAGGAAAGTTTGTTTTATTTAAAGCCGCGACTAGAGCACATAGATTTTTATCATTGGCTATTGGATGTCAATCATATGGTCATTCTGACATATTTATTTGGAGGAAACCCGCTGCTGCCACATATGCTAATCTTTCTGATAAGCAGCAAGGGGTCTTTTATATGCACTTTTATATGCACTTTTATATGTACATACCACATCCTTTGATGAACCAGTTGTGGACCACTGGTTGCAACGGAAAATAGTCCAAACTACAAATGGGTCCACTGAGCAGGATCGATCGGATGACCAACATCTTCACAGGTGGACACGCTACTGCCTGAACTACGTCCCCCTCCCAAAATATATAACACGAGCACCATTAACAGCACTGACATGCATGCACACCAAAAACTGGTCTCTAATCAGCGGGAACATGGTGAGATAGGTCACGTGGGTTCGCCGACTTCCGGTAGCACGAGAGGTTGGAGTTGGGGTGATGGAGGTTGTTGGAGTAAAGTTGGTTGGTTGATTGTTGGAGTTTTACATCCTGGAAACATTTCAGGTCATATCAGGATGGGTAGTGACTTGTGACAGTGCAGACTCATGCGGACTTAAAAGTGCTGCCCCACTGGGAAATCAGACCACCGGCACCATGATCTGATAGCGCACTCAGTCACATCATCCTGATACTGAGCTAACCAGTCTTTGCCCTACCCTATTCATGCCGAGCGCCAGGCTAGGAAGCAACATGTATCAATTTTATAAGTCATTGGTTTGACTCAACCGGGAAACAAACTCCTTATGCTAGGTACACACCTACCACTTTTCCACACCCACCTACCGTATTCGATCTAAAATTGCCCAAAAGTCTTGAGGTGTGCACTCCCCTAGCACACCCACCAATTGCGATTCGCGACTTAAAACTCAATTTTAGGGCTAAAAGTGCTTCCTTACGATTGCGATTCGCGATTCAAAAAATTAATCGGCCCGTTTTCAGTTTTAAGCGGGTCGGGTCGGGTCGCAAGTTTTAGTGCGCGAGTCGTAAACGGTAGGTGTGTACCTAGCATTACATCTGGCCCGCGCTCTACCAATTAGGCCACCTCACCCAGTTGGATTAAAGTGACATAAAGCGATTCTCTTCAATTTCTGCAATGCCTTATAAATAATTATAATGACTTGATTGCTATAATCTACTTATTTTTAGCTTAGAGTGCATGATTAAATTTAGGATATATTATAAATCAAAGCATACCAGATGGAATGGCCGAATGAGTTCAGCGTCCGTCTCCCGTTTAGGTAAATTGTAGGATTCAAATTCATGGGTTCGAACCCTGGTCGAGTCAAACCAATGACATTGATACTTGTCGCTTCCTTGCCAGATGTTCGGCATTATTAGAATAGGGCAAGGAGGGGTGGAATGAGGAAGACCAATGGTCCACGATTGAAATTTCCCCTACTTAATCAACTAATGTACCCACAAAAATACAATATAATGGCGGTATCGCAAGGGAAATGCTGGCCATACAATAGACACGTAAGACCTACAGCAGTAATAATAGGGTGTATGAGATTGGTTGAATATTCCTCCAATATCAGAATCAATGATTACCTAGAGCAACTAAATCTATTATGGATATTTAGATTCAAATTCTATGGAAGTATGTTGGTTTAATAATATTAAAATAATAAATATAATAATAATAAAATAAGTTGCATAGTCCGATGATTTAGAATTTCTGTATTCTTTCTGAGATAAATAGATTAGATCGATCACTAGTATCTACTTTACATTAGTTGAAAGTTACTTTTATTTTAAATGGTAAACTTTTTAGATATTTTGAGTGCAGACATGGAAAATTAGTTTTGGAAAGCTTGCCAAAACTCTGACACCATAGATTTCTGCAGTAACAGGTTATGTTAAATTGACTCAGTATTTGCTTTCTACGCAGAAACAAATGCTTAATAAGTGCATCAGTATCTAAGTTAGATATGTCAAATCAAATCTAGTATAATTGGTTTTGTTTTGAAAATTTGATATTTCATCGGACTACGCAGCTTTAACAAATGATGCCGGGCAAATGTGTGCTTAGAGAACTACAGTCTAATATGGGTATTTAGCACCAACTCTAGGGAAGTCCTTTGGGTTGGGCGCTCACTGTAATCCCATCATCAAATGATGCAGTTGTCGTGGGGGTGATGAAAATGGGAAATACTGTGCCTAGAGCGGGACTCGAACCCACATCTCTTTGCATTCCGGGCCAGTGTGCTAACCATTACACCACCTAGGCTCCCTGATATCAATACACTCCCCACGCCTACCTGTCTATGTGGTTACTTGCCTGAGAGGTCAGTGCAGACCACTACACTCGTCCCCCTGGAATTGTAAGTCTTGTAATGCTTACAATTACATACATACAGGCAATGCACTAACACATACATACACAGGGTAGGTTCAACAACCATACAGCGCAAAGCTTGTACAGGATCCTGATCACGGCAACCAGTGTCGTGGGGGTGATGAAAATGGGAAATACTGCGCCTAGAGCGGGACTCGAACCCACATCTCTTTGCATTCCGGGCCAGTGTGCTAACCATTACACCACCTAGGCTCCCTGATATCAATACACTCCCCACGCCTACCTGTCTATGTGGTTACTTGCCTGAGAGGTCAGTGCAGACCACTACACTCGTCCCCCTGGAATTGTAAGTCTTGTAATGCTTACAATTACATACATACAGGCAATGCACTAACACATACATACACAGGGTAGGTTCAACAACCATACAGCGCAAAGCTTGTACAGGATCCTGATCACGGCAACCAGTGTCGTGGGGGTGATGAAAATGGGAAATACTGCGCCTAGAGCGGGACTCGAACCCACATCTCTTTGCATTCCGGGCCAGTGTGCTAACCATTACACCACCTAGGCTCCCTGATATCAATACACTCCCCACGCCTACCTGTCTATGTGGTTACTTGCCTGAGAGGTCAGTGCAGACCACTACACAGTTTTACAAAATTGAAACTGGGTTCTATTTAAATGCCTTAATATTCCTTCTATGGCGAAATAAATATTTACTAAATGCAGCGGAATCTAAGTGGTGTGAATCCTATGCAAGTGCTTCGGTTTTTTTAAAACATTATATTTAAAACAAAAACAAATCTGATTATCCAAATTTCACCCGGATTACTTACTAACAATTTGGTGCATATCTGGGGATTCGCTGGTTCCCGACTGTGATTTGTTAGTTGACCGCAGTGCTCGCCCAGACTCGGCGTACAAGTTGGGGAAACATGACACATAATGACATTATCCCATTAACTACTTAACGACTGCTGGAGGAAGGATGGAGGGTGTGTGCGGGTGCGGGTGCGGGTGGGGGTGGGGTGGGGGTGACGGTGGATGTGGGGGGGTGGAGGGGGGTGGAAGGGGGGTGGAGGGTAGGATAGGATAGGGTTGGTAATTGGAGGGGATTGCTAGTACCCCACCCCCTCCTACACCTCCCCCCTCCTCCTCCTCCTCTTGCTGCTGCATCAGGTGGCAATGTGTATGTGTGTGTGTGAGAGTGTGTGATAGGTAGGGTGTGCTCCCGGCATGGGAGTATGTCTGTAGGCTAGGAAAGGTTACACAGGTGTAGCCATAGTTAGTATTTACATACATGTTGTACTGATGGTGGGGCCAGACACAGAGTATGACATCGTATAGTAGGTAATGCGTACATCGACTAGCAAGTATTAAGGAAAGCATAAGAACAGGAATTCCCCTCCTCTCCTTTATGCTCGCATAGTGTTGATTGTACATCATATATATATATATATATATATATATATATATATATATATATATATATACACAGTCTATATACTTGTATATACGGGTATTGAGTGCATTAGTTAGGGAGCCGTTGTGGGCTCCATGGTAGATAGCTGCGATCCACAAGGTTACAGATGCTTCGGGCGGGGGAGTTGAGATGCCCTAGTCGGCGCCACCATCGAGATCAGCAGGTTCTAGTTCAATCTGGCAGGGGGTGTGGGGGTTTCCCCTTCTGCCTTGGTCTTGGTCTGGCCCGTCACTGCCCGCCCGTCCAGCACCGTAGCCACTTATCATTGCCCGCTTCTTGTTTTTTTTCTTTTCTCTTATGTTCTTGTTACTGTTTATTATAATTGATTGGTAGGGCGGGTTTGCCCAGCCATTTGCCTATAGAGATATATAATCAAAGGTGGATCATAGCTGTTGATGTAATAAATGATTGTATTGGCCAGTCTACCATTGTTGCTTATCCTTACATACATATATATATATATGTGTGTGCTCTATGATCTATTATGGGAATATAAACAAGGACACTGTCTATCTTCAGTTCCCTATGTAATAGTATACTCACTGTATCCTATCTAACTGACCCTGTGTAGGTACAGCATTGGGCACACTGGCGCCACCTGTGAAGGGCTCTAAGCACTGTAGGCCGGGCTGCGTCTGATCATTATCGCCTATACACCCGATTGGACGGTCAAATTTGAACTATAGCTGTTTAAATGTAAATGTATATATATATATATATTTATATATATTTATATATATAAATATAGACATATACATATAAACATATATATATATATATATATATATATATATATACATATATGATGTCTAACACATTACGCAAGTATAAAAATACGGAAGGGAATTGGTTCTAATTATTGATATTAATACATATTACTGATATTAATTATATCACCAATTGCTATACTCCGTCAGACTCCACACTTGACAGGTGGCGCCATCTGTGGCACACTTTGCCCCCAAGAGGTGTCGACAAGTGTCAGTCACACCACAGGTATGAAGGCACAGTAAATGCTGAGTGATGTACGGGGCCATGTTCCACCACTTCACGGGCTGGTCAGCCCGACAGCGCGACCCCGGACTTGTAAGAAATCACCGAGCCTAATGCTGCAGTCACATTTCGATGCTTCTTACCGGCATGCCGACAACGTGCAAAATAAGTTATAAGCGTCGAGACACGTCCAACTTTTCAGGAGAAGTTTGATGTCAGCGCAGTGTGTTAGGAGCGCACAGCCAACATGTGTCGATGCGTGGTGAAAAAAACCAAAAAGAAGTTGGCGCGCCGTCCTGATATGACCTTAGATGTAGCTAGGATGTAAAACAACAAAGCAACAATTTGGCGCGACATGTGGGAACGACCGTCATGGGCGCACGCTGTGTGCATAGCATTCGCGTAATGTTATTCCAGCGATGGCGACGTGCTTCTACCATCCCATAACGTTAGCACCTGCATGTTGTTATGCATCGTCGCGCGTCAAAAGTTTTGTGCAAGCATAAAACATTTGACGCGTGCCAACGCGCGTCGGCGTTCCTCAGCGACCATCGACTTCCATGAACGTGTACCGACGTGTACTGACATGGGTCTAACACGCTCATAACGCTTCCTGACGTATCCCGACATTGCGGCAAAAAATCACACACGTCGACGCGCCTTGGTGAGAAGCGTCGTGGTGTGACTGCAGCATAAAGGCTATGACTTACTAAGAAAATGCCGAGGTGTGTTGTTTATTCAATATCAGTTGTTTTTACTCGGATTTAGAAATAGTTGACAGCCACTCCTACTGTGGGCAGGGGTGGATATTTTATCTATAGCTAATGTGACCGGGTGCGGTAGCCGAATCGGTAGAGCGCGGGCCTCCCGTGCAGGAGATCGGGAGTTTGGTTCCCAATCAAGTTAAACCATAACTTATCAAATTAATACTTGTTGTTTCCTAGCCAAGGTGTTCGGCATTAATAGGATAGGGCAATGCCGGGTTAGCTCAGTGTCAGGATAATGTAACTGACTAGGATATTGGGTCAGGGTGCTGATGGCCTGATTTCCCAGTGGGGCAGCACTATAAACTCACCTTGAGTGTGCACTGTCACGAGTCAGTACCTACCCTGATATGACGCACCTCCAACAACCAACCAATATAGATAAACAATCTACACTGAAACCAGGAGCTCGCGATCTTGGTTATTCCAAAGCAGTTCTTTTTACTCGGATTTAGACAGAGTTCTCATCCATCCTACTGAGATTAAAGCCCTGGTCTCATAGTCGTTAGTGGATGTAGGTGAACGTAGTGGAGGCTAATGTAGTTGAAAGTAGTTGAACATAGTTAAACCTACCGGCATCCATACTTGTCCTTGATGATTACTTGGTAATAACGTGGGTAAGCCGTGATCTCCAATTAAACTGTTGGACATCTTCAATAGAGCGGTACGTTAGAGGCTGAATTTGCAACCGGGATGGTAACATCTTGTGGCGAAGTCAAACATAGTAGAATGTCTTAATGTACTCTAGCATACTCTAGCATACTTTGACCCATACAAAAACATGGCTATTCCACATTGTGTATGCCATGGTCACATAGCCAGTAGTGGACATAATTGAATGTAATTCAACATAGTTGAATGTAGTTGAACATAGTTGAACATAGTTGAACGTAGTTGAACGTAGTTGAATATAGTTGACCATGATTGACCATAGTTGAACGTTGTTGAATATAGTTGAACTTAGTTGAACATAGTTGAACGTAGTTGAACGTAGTTGAACACAGTTGAAACGTACTTGACACGTAGTTGAATGTAGTGGAGGCTAACATAGTTGAACGTAGTTGAACTTCGTTGAATGTAGTTGAATGTACCGGCATCCGTACCGTAACATATTTATCCGTATCATTTGGTGGCTTACCAACTAAAACCTGCCATACGTTAGCGTATTTCAACATAGTTTAGCAAACTTACACCACGTTTGACCCACGTTAGCCTCCACTACGTTCACCTACGTCCACTAACAGCTATGTGACCAGGGCTTAGACGGTGGATATTTCATCTACAGCTAGTGTAGACGGGGCGAGGCGGCATGTGTCTAGGTAGACATGTGTGTCAGCTAGTTGTGAGCAGAGAGCGTGTATATAAACAGATGAGAGGGACAACTCCCGCGAAAAACGGTAACACAGGCTACAGTGGCGTTCCTGGCGGTTAGTGTTGAACAAGCCATGAGTTTGCCGGTACGCTCAATGCAAAACATTTGTTTTTATTCAAAATTAATAGAAATCCAGAAGCCTAACCTTATCAATTTAATATAATCCTTTTGGTAAACATGTTTTCTATATGTCTTCCAAGCGGTTTGTTTCTATGTGGTGTAGTTTTAGAGATATTTAACGTTTTCTGTATGAAGATTGCTCACCGCCATTGACAATGCCTTGAGTTTGCCGTACGTGTAGTGCAAAACGTGTATTTTATTCAAAATTAATAGAAATTCAGAACCCTAGCCATGTAAATTTAATATAGTCTCATTGTTAAATATGTTTTCTATATGTGTTCCAAACAGTTTGTTTCTATGTAGTGTAGTTTTAGAGATATTTCACTTTTTCTGTACGAAGACTGCTCAAGGCCATTGACAATGCCTTGAGTTTGCCGTACGCGTCGTGAAAAACGTCAGTTTTATTCAAAATTAATAGAAATCCAGAAGCCTAACCATATCAATTTAATATAGTCTCGTTGGTAAACATGTTTTCTATGTGTATTCCAATCAGTTTGTTTCTAGGTGTTGTAGTTTTAGAGATATTTAATGTTTTCTGTATGAAGATTGCTCACTGCCATTGAAAATGCCTTGAGGTTTATATACACGCTCTGTTTATATACACGCTCTCTGGTGTGAGTCCAAGCTCCAGCCATGTGGTAACTGCCACACCTCGCCGCCCCTGCCTTACTACGTGGATAGCTTCTCTGATGGTGAGTGCATATATATATGTATGTGTGGGCGGGTGTATGAGCGATGGCTGAGTGTAGTCAAAGCTATACATATCCATTTACATCCTAGTTATGTAATTGTGAGATTATGCCAATATATATACTTAATATGTCACTTCATTTATAATAGTGTAGTGGTCTGCACTGACCTCTCAGGCAAGTAACCACATATACAGGTAGGTGTGGGTAGTGTGGTGATATCAGGGAGCCTAGGTGGTGTAATGGTTAGCACACTGGCCCGGAATGCCAAGAGATGTGGGTTCGAATCCCGCTGTAGGCACAATATTTCCCATTTTCTTCACCCCCACGACAATATGTATATTCCATGGTCATATATATGGAACTATTCACTGGCATACACTAGCTGTGGTTCCCCAAAAACAATACAACTAAAACTGAAGATGATAGTGTCGTTCTTTATGTTCCCGTAATAGATTATAAAGCACATATATAGAGTCAAAAGACTGTTATCGCATGTACAAATCTCTGTATTGTCCTGCTCCTCACACCGCTCCTGGGTGGGTGGGGGGTGCGGGGTACAGTCATGCTTCGCTCCACCCCCACCCCCCACCCCCACCCCCCGCCCATTCGCGGGGCTTTCTCACTCCACTCGCTCGGAAGTTATATATATAATAGACCAGGTGGAGCGCGGGCCACGAGTGCAGAAGGTTGGGATTTTGGTTCCCGGTCGAGTCAAAGCAATGACTTATACAATTGATACTTGTCCTTCCTAGCCTGTCGCCTGCCATTAATAGGATAGGGAAAGAACTGATTAGCTCAGTGTCACGATAATGTGACTGAGTGGCATATTGGGTCATGGTACCGGCGGCCTGATTTCCAAGTGGGGCAGTACTATAAAGTCGCCAGGAGGGAGCACTGTCACAAGTCGATACCCAACCTGATATGACCTTAGATGTTGCTACGACATAAAACAACACCCAACAACAACAACTATATAGTTGAAACAATAGGAATAAAGAAGGGAGACTCGGCCTTGATTTGGGCCGCAACAGTGATATTACCTTAGATGTTGCTAGGACGTAAAACAACAAACAAACAAATACAAGTCAAAGTACAGGACAGTTGAAAGCGAGACCACCTGCACAGATCGACCACTCCCCTATATTGATTGCTGTATGTGGGTCCCAAAGGATCGCCCACACAATACCATTCTAACGATAAAGAAAAATCCCTAATCCGAGCACCTCCCTAAATGGACCATTTAAAATCGCTCCCAAAGTCAGTCCATTTAGAGAGGTTTTACTGTATATCTAAACATATGCACATGGCTAGGCACTGCTTCCAGGACACCTCGTTGCACTGCACAAATAGACTACATCACGGTTCCGACTGCGCATGCGCTGAAAACGGCCGTGGAAGCAAAGCAAAGGCGTACAGCCATTGAGTTTGCCGATACGCGCATTGAAAAATGTCAGTTTTATTCCAAATTAATAGAAATCCTAAATCCTAACCTTATAAATTTAATATAATCTTGTTGTTAAACATGTTTTCTATATGTGTTCCAAGCGGTTTGTCTCTAGGTGGTGTGGTTTTATCAATATTTTACTTTTTCTGTATGGAGATTGCTCACTGCCATTGACAATGCATTGAGTACTCTAGCTATGGCTCTAACACTAGTCTGAGTGCCTAGATCTTTCTAAGTCTAAATGCACATGGCATAAGATGTGCTGATTATATTGATGTAAATGCAATGCTGGATAAAAGATTAATATCTTAATTTATTATATATATTTTTTTAGTTAGTATTCTATGTTTCAAACAAGAGCTGAGATGAGCTGAAACTAGCATATTTCATAGCTGCACCCAGTGTATTAGCATGTGCCCTGTGCTTTTGGGGGGGTTGTTTTGCTCTGATGCATCCCACAATGCACCGCGCCGCTGGAACCGTGATGTAGTCTATTCCATCACATTTCAGACTTCCTCATGAATCCGCTTAACCTGTCGGGGTTGCGACATGATTTGAGCATTTCTCAGGTAGCTGTTCATGGCTGATACAAACCAACGACTTAAACTTAAAGTTAAATATTTATGTATACTCGAAGCACAGAGCGCGATGGCCGAATTCATAGTGTGCTAGACTCACGTGCGGAATGCCAGGAGTTTGATTCCCGGTCGAGTCAAATTAATAACTTATAAAATGGATACTTGGCGCTTCCTAGCATGGCGCTCAGCATTAATAGGAATTAGGATAGGGCAAGGACTGGTTAGCTCAGCGTCAGAATAATGGGATATTTGGGTCATGTTGATCATACCATTAAGAGATACCTGAAGCCGAGAGACATTAAGACCGACTCATGGACGCAACTCTCACAGCAGAGAGCTAAATGGAGAGCGGCAGTCAAGTAATAAAAGCAGTTTTTGTCGCATCACGACCGACAGCATGATGATCATGATGATCGTGGCCTGATTTCCCAGTGGGGCAGCACTATATATTCAGTCACGCTGAGTGTGCACTGTTCCAAATCAGAACCGGTCCTGATGTGACCTTAGATATTGCCAGGACGGTAAACTCCACCAACCAACCTCTCCAGCCTTACCAACTTTCCCGCTGTTTCCAACATTACCAGCAGATGCACCATTCTGATGCTCCCGTGTGCGGTGCGCACCTGTGCTGCTGCGCACATTCCCTGTGCGCACATTCCTTGTGCGCACATTCCGCGTGTGCGCCGTGCCGCCAGTGGTCGCCGCGCGTTGTCCGCCTCACGGCTCGGCTATATCGAGTGTGAACCAAAGGCGGGCAGTAAGCCAACGCGCCAAACTTTATTTATCACAAGGAAAGAAAAGGGAAATGGATTATTTTGAAAAAAATATTAAAAAAGTGGTAGACTTGGTTTGTTTTGGGGGCGAGGGGTTGATCTACTCGCCCTGTCCCCTCGCCCCCGCTTACCGCCTCCCAGTCCACTCCACCCCCTCTTGCCCTCATCCTTCATGATCAACACCGCAGACGCAACCATGTTATGGTGTCCATATCCAGGTTATGTTCATTTGGTTGGACGTAAAGAATGTGCAATGGCCTATATATATATATATATATATATATATATATATATATATATATATATATATATATAAAACTGGCTATGGTGGAGGGAGAGGAAGGAGCGCAAACGAGGAGTGGGTGGGAACCTTCCAGTCTTTTATTTTGCAAGGAAAGGCCCATGGCCGGGCAAAAGAAAATAGCCCTACCAATCAAAGCTAAAAATGCATGCGATACAAGGTACGGCGGCAGAGCAAGTGACCTGCGAGCAGCAATGGCGGAGTAGCAGCGAGGCAAAAGCAGGCACGGAGCAAATATATGCGAAGAAATAATAATAAAATAAATAAATAAATAAATAAATAATAAATAAGGTAGGTAAACCCCGCCTCTTTATATATATATAATAAATTATATTTTACATATATATGACCTATATATATACGTGTATATATAGGAAGACTTCAGGCGCAATTCCCCATAAAGGTCAAACCAAAACTGTACTTAAATTAAAAGAATTCTACCTGAAAATAACCTTAATTCTCGCTAAATCCACTTTACATAATGATCACATGGTTAATGGATCAATGACGAAAAAAAGTAGGAATATAAACAAAAGTCATTTTTAAAGGTTAGATTCCAATGATTATCTCCAGATTGTATTGGGGTTTAAGGGATTTTGAGCCTGAACTCTTCATTTGTATATAGGTTTGTGCTACATAGAGGGTAGATGTATGTATAAAGGATCTGTAAAGTATTATGGGTATGCAGGTATTGCAATACCTCAGGGAGTTTGATGATCCTGCCCTGCAGAGTTGTAAACCACTGCCGTGTGGTACAGGTTCTTGACAGAACCAAAGGGTAAAGGAGCAAACCCTAAACAGAAAACCATGTCACTGTGGCAGCATCAAGGGCATGTTGATGTATGGAACTCCCAACATCTCCCGACCAGCCAATGCAGGGACAAATAGTTTTGCGCCTGCCTGGACATGTTCTTGCTGGTGTGAAACCTCTATTTGCTCTCCAAGACAGTGCCGCTGGTAACGTGCAAAAGCCAGCAGCACTTCAACACTTTTGCAGGCAGCTTTCATGAAATGTCACTAAATGGAGAGTGGCAGTCAAGTAATGAAAGCAGTCTTTGTCGCACCGCGACCAACAGCATGATGATGATGAATGTATTATGCAAATTGTGTAAATAACAAACTAGCATTCATAGCAACCATTGCTCATATCTCAGTCTATATTATATATGAATTCTGTAGGATATGAACTATTACAGAGATGGGAGGCAGATGAGGTATGGCGGACCTGGTATGAAAATATTATATACATATATATTACATATATATCTATTTATATACATATATATATAGAAGTTTTAAATCGGGACACCTGTGCCGGTGAGTGGGCGATATTAACCAATTGCAGCTGGCGCCCCAATATATATCAGGTTACAGTTACAGTGTGTAGGGTTGGTGGTGCCATCATCGGAGATGGGGTTCGGGAGGCTGGAGCTGTGGATGAATAGGACAGATTCCATCAGTCCATGGAGCTGAGTGAGTGATGAGGGAAAGGAGGGATATTCCATATTATTATACTCATATAATTCTTATACAGCATATATTTATATATTTATAATAAGCCCGCTGTAACTAGTGTATGGAGACAGAGGACTGGTGTTGGCAATCTGCTTCTTTTCAGTTCCATAGTAGATATTAGACCACATATTATGTACTGTATAAGTTATTATGTGGATATAAATAACCGCAGCCCCTTAAATGTTTCTCTCTAACCACCTTAACTCCATGTTATTTACTGCGGAGCGGGCATTCTCTCCTCACCCACCTCCTGTACTTTGTGAGCCAACTGTCACTCTGCTCACTTTCAAAACATATATATAACATATAATGCCTATTTAACTTCCACTCGCGCACTTCACACACACATATACACACATATATAATATATAGATATTGAATGCATAATGAACCCATATGGATATCATACACCTATGACGTCGTATATAAGTAAATATATCGTAGATTACTCCGTTATTGGTGGATATGGGGATTTATGCCTAAGTGGTTCTTGAGTGTGTGCCAAAATGTCATATGTCCCCCCAATTTCACGACCTAATGACCGCTAATCCCGTGTTAGAGAAAGCTGCTTATCAATTGGATTCATGCATCTTAGTCACCTTGCTCTTTGCTAGCTAGAAGCTAAACTTGAAGTGTCTTAATATAAGAACCAAGTCACGTGTTCTAATAGAATGAACTTGAAGTGTAGCGCTTACTTGAGATCAGAAGTCACAATGGACGATTTCCTGTTTTAATATGATGCAATGCACACGATATAGCAGCTAGTTAAACCATGAATGGTGTACCATGGCTCGGGTTGATTGGCTGCTGAAGTTTTATGTCCTGGGAACACCTAAGGTCATATCAGGATGGGTACCGACTTGTGACAGTGCACTCTCATGGCAACTTTATAGTGCTGGCCCACTGGGAAATCAGGCCGCCAACACCATGACATGATATCCCCTCAGTCACATTATCCTGGCACTGAGCTACCCATTCCTTGCCATATCCTATTAATGCGGAACACCAGGATAGAAAGCAACAGGTATCAATTTTAAAGTCATTGGTTTGAATCGACCGGGAAACGATCTCCCGACTTTCCGCACGCGAGGCTACCCCGCCCGGTACTCATGTAATATGAATGGTGTGTGGTATAGAATGGGAACCAAGGATAGTGTACCAGAAATGGTGTAATGCGCCAGGTATGTCACTAATCGGGATGGTGCAACGGGATGGTGTCACATGAATGGTGTACCACGGCTCGGGAATCATGGAAGATATAACATGGAAGTTCCACCAGGGTTCCCCCATGTGAATGGTGTACCATGGAGGGTGTAACTGTAAGTCATGCAGATGGTGGCGGACATATGGTGGCATACATATGGTGGCATACATATGGTGGCATACATATGGTGGCATACATATGGTGACATACATATGGTGACATACATATGGTGTCATACATATGGTGGCATACATATGGTGGTTGACATATGGTGGTGGACATATGGTGGCATACATACGGTGGCATACATATGGTGGCATACATATGGTGGCATACATATGGTGGAATACACATGTTAGCATACACATGGTGGCGGACAGATGGTGGTAGACATACGTTGGTATACAACTGGTGGCATACATATGGTGATATACATATGGTGGCATACACATGGTGACATACATATGGTGGCGGACATATAGTGGCATGCAGATGGTGGCATACCTATGGTGGCATACATATGGTGGCATACATGGTTCGCAGACATATGGTGGCATACATATGCTAGCATACAAATGGTGGCATACATATGGTGGCATACATATGGTGGCATACACATTCTGGCAGACATGGTGGTATATCTATGGTGGCATGCATATGGTGGCATACATATGGTGGCATACCTATGGGGGTGAATATATGGTGGCACACATATGGTGGCAAACATATGGTGGCATACATATGGTGGCATACACATGGTGGCGGACAGATGGTGTATACAGCACAGATGACGCAGGCTAGGCGGACTGCAATGCAGACGGTGCGCTGAATGGTTGGGTGTTTGTTGGGGTTTTATGTCCTTCCAACATATAATGTCATATCAGAGCGGTCGGTGTGTGTGCCTAATGGTGTCAAGGTGTTGGTATGCAATGCATACAGCGCACTGTGTTGCTTCGTTCGCCCGCTCTACCTGCTGTCTTCACGGTCTGCTGCACACACCCGGGGTCTGCCTGCTGTACCTGGATGAGCACAGATTTGGCACGTGACTGGGGACCGACAAGATGGCGGGTAGAGGGGGGAGGGGAGTGTGAGTGTGGGTGTGGGGGTGGGTGTGGTGTAACTTGTGCCAACTGCCGAACCTTGGTGAGCAGCCAGTTAAGTCGAAGGGGTGGGAGGCGGGGGATGGGTCTGGGGATGTGGGTGTGGGTGTGGGTATGAGTGTGGGGATGTTGGTGTGGGTGGGGGTGGGTATGCGTGTGGGTGTTGGGATGTTGGTACGGGTGTGGATGTAGGTGTGGGTGTGGCGGTACTGTGAGTGACGGTTCCTGTGTGCAGGGGTGGTGGTGCCACCATCGGAGCTGGGGTCTGGGAGGCTGGAGCAGTAGATGACTAGGACAGACTCCATCAGTCCATGGAGTTGAATGAGGGATATTTAGGGTTATAATACTCGTATAATTCTTAGAAAGCATATATATATATATATATATATATATATATATAGGTACCTGTCGAGACACATATATTGGCAGATAGTTTCATATATATGTTGTTCTACATGGGATATATATAGATATATCCCATATATATAATACATATCCCATGCATATATATATATATATATATATATATATATGCATGGGATATGTATTATAAATATGTACCCCATGCAGAACCATTCAAATATATATATATATATATATATAATACATATATGCATATATATATGTATATATATATATATATATATATATATATATACAGTAAAACCTATGTAAATCGACCGACCTGGGACCGACTTTAAGTGGTCCATTTAGGGAGGTGGTATGTATAGAGAGGGAGAATATCCTTACAATGGCATTGTTGGGACCCAAATATAGCGATTGATATATGGGAGTGGTCGATCTCTGGAGGGGTCGGTATAGAGAGGTTTTACTGTATATATATATGATGTTTAATCATTATACAAGTATACTTATCAGTACACTGATTATCCTTGAACTGTGCCTCAGCTTGGCACCTTGCTTGACACTTCACAGCTATTGATCCATAACAAATCAGGCGAATGGTCAGGCTCTCTGACTTGCCTGGTGCTGCCACCTGGCCTACTCAGCTGTCATGATTCAGGCTCTTGCCTGTACCACTCGCTCAAAAAAATTACACACATTAAAGTTGCATATTCCGATAGTTTTGAGTTTTTTTTATGTTTCTGAGATAAATATATTAGATTGATCTATTTTACTTTAGTTCAAAGTAACTTCTATTTTAAATGGCTACATTTTTGGATATTTGAAGTGCAAACATCTAATATTAGTTTTGGCAACCTCAGATATCATAGGCTTCTGCAGTAACAGGTTATATTAAATTGACTCTATATTCCTTTCTATGCAGAAACAAATGTTTAATAAGTGCAGATATGTCTAAGGTAGATGTCTCAAATAAACTCTAGGTAATAGACTACATCACGGTTCCAGCGGCGCGGTGCATTGTGGGATGCATCAGAGCAAAACAACCCCCCCAAAAGCACATGGCACATGCTAATACACAGGGTGCAGCTATGAAATGTGCTTGTTTCAGCTCATCTCAGCTCTTGTTTGAAACATAGAATACTAACTAAAAAAATATATATAATAAATTAAGATATTAATCTTTTATCCAGCATTGCATTTACATCAATATAATCAGCACATCTTATGCCATGTGCATTTAGATTTAGAAAGATCTAGGCACTCAGACTAGTGTTAGAGCCATAGCCAGAGTACTCAATGCATTGTCAATGGCAGTGAGCAATCTCCATACAGAAAAAGTAAAATATTGATAAAACCACACGACCTAGAGACAAACCGTTTCGAACACATATAGAAAACATGTTTAACAAAAAGATTATAATAGATTTATTAGGTTAGGGTTTTGGATTTCTATTAATTTTGAATAAAACTGACATTTTTCAATGCGCGTATATGCAAAGTCAATGGCCGTACACCTTTGCTTTGCTCCCACGGCCGTTTTCAGCGCATGCGCAGTCAGAACCATGATGTAGTCTATTGTTTTGTTTTTGAAATGTTGATGCTATTGGACTATGCAGTTTTAACATCAGAGGTCCTCATTAACTTCCGGTTTCCTTTACAACTACGGTGCCCAACAACGCGCTCCCACTCTGGGTGTTTGGAAGCCTTGAATGTTTGCTGCTTTAAAATAACTGGTTAATATCAATATAATTAACACCATCCTCCGTAATGTATCTCCTGTCATTACCAGTGGAACCATATCCCAAGGATTTGTACAACGCTTTCCTAGTGAGTAGTGACTAGTGACTGGTGACTGGTGACTGGTTGATTGATTGATTGATTGATTGGTGGTTGCTTTAGGCCGTGGTTTCTTTAGGCCGTGCGATAGGCCATATTCACTGCGAGAAATGTTAGTTTTTTGTTCAAACCATCGCTTTTACATGTAAAAGCAGACGATCAATTATGTGCCAATAGGTGACTGGTGACTAGTGACTAGTGACTAACAACTAGCGTCCAGAGATTAGCCCCCATCCACAATCCACCAGCCACCAGCCACCAGCCACCAGCCACCAGAAACCAGTGACCAGCCAGCAACTAGTGACTAGTAACTAGTGACTAATCACTAGTGACTAATGACCAGTGCCTAGTGCCTAGTGCCTAGTGACTAGTGTCTAGTGACTAGTGACTGATGACAGGTGACTAGTGACTAATGACTAGTAACAGGTGACTAGTGATTAATGCCCACCTCCACAGATCGACTCTTCCCCTATATCGATCGCTTTATTTGGGCCCCAAATGATCGCCCAAACAATACCATTGTAATGATTTTTAAAGAAATCCCTAAACCGACCAACTCCCTAAATGGACCATTTAAAGTCGGTCCCATGGTCACTCGATTTACGGTAATTCTACTGTACATTGCAGTGTATTTAAGGCGTTACTTTTAAATCCGCGGAGGGTTCATCAGGAAAGGAGTTGACTCTCTTCATGAATATTCAATGGTCTGGAAGTAGCAATACTATAGGATCTATAGACGGGCTCATGGTTATAAATCCAACACCGTCTCAATTGAAATAAGCAGAATCGGTTGCTCTGGTGAGTGACGTATTAGTCACCATAGCAACAGTCTTTCCAACGCCTTTACCACTCAGAAAATGAGGAAGTGTCCGGCTTGGATGGTTGGTTATGCTCATCAACATAATCACGTGACCATTGTAAGTGGGACCCCCCCGGGTCTACATTAGTATAGTAAGTTTGGGAAGGTTTTTTGGTTGTTGGAGTTTTACATCCAGGAAACATCTAAGGTCATATCAGAACAGGTACCGGCTTGTGACACTGCGTACTCACGGCGTATTTATAGTGCTGCCCCACTGGGAGATCAGGCCGGAGATTTACAAAGAAATGGCTGCCAGCACCATGATCCATTTATCCCACTCAGTCACATTATCCTGACACTAAGCTACCCAGTCCCTACCCTATCCTATTAATGCCAAGTGCCAGGCTAGGTAGTGACAATTATATAAGTCATTGGTTTGACTCGACCGGGAACCAAACTCCTGACCTTACAAACGTGAGGCCCGCGCTCTACCGCTTCGGCCACCGAACCTTGTTAGGAAGGTGGGGATGGGTCATGGTCTTACTTCGGCTGGTCCCTCTGGAAGAACTGTAGCCGCGACCCGCACACTGGACCACAGTTATAGCTAAGTTCGTGGAATTTTAGATGTGTATTACACCCAGTGTATGCAGGTATTGCAGGTATAGTTGTAAACCACTGCCTTGTGGTACAGCTTCTTGACAGAACTGAAGGCTAATGGAGCAAACCCTAAACAGAAAACCATGTCACTGTGGCAGCATTAAGGGTGGTTGATGTATGGAACTCCCAACATCTCCCGACCAGCCACTGCAGGGACAAATAGTTTTGCGCATGTCTTGATATGTTCTTGCCAGTGCAAAACCTTTATTTGCTCCCCGAGAGAGTGCCGCTGGTAACTTGCAAAAGCCAGCAGCACTCAAACACTTTTGCAGGCGGCTTTCATGAAATGACCATCAAGAGAAACCTTAAGCTGAGAGACATTAAGACCGACTCATGGACGCAACTCTCACAGCAGAGAGCTAAATGGAGAGCGGCAGTCAAGTAATGAAAGCAGTCTTTGATGCATCGCGACCGACAGCATGATGATGATTACACCCAGTCCTACCATTCACTGTAGATTCTATGCTTGCAACTTACTTAGCACGTCTCTTTTATGCATTCTGATGAGCAAATACCTATCGTAATATGACCTTATATGTTGCTCAACTGCAAGACCCCAACAACCAAACTACACGATCACCAAACTTGGCAGGGTCCTTCATATCTCGGGTCTGTTTCTAATGCACATTGCTGTGAGAGTGCACTAGCAAAGATTTGAGAGGTTTTGTAGAATCACTTTTATGCAAGAATGATTGTTTAATGACTAATAATATCTAAGCCGGGTAGATATATAGTAGAACATATAGGCAGTCGCCGGTCTTGGTTGTGAAATGTGTATTCAGTCAAATCTATCTAACTGACCACCTCTACAGATCGACCACTACCATATATCGATCGCTATATTTGGGTCCCAAATGATCACCCAATTGTGACAGTCTTGACATGTTCTTGCCGGTGTGAAACCTGTATTTGCTCCCCATGAGAGTGCTGCTCGTAACTTGCAAAAGCCAGCAGCACTTCAACACCTTTGCAGGCAACTTTCATGAAATGTATAAGCGCACAAAAATGGAAAGTGGCAGTCCAGTAATGAAACCAGTCTTTGTAGCATCACGACCGACAGCATGATGATGATGAAATGATCACCCATACAATACCATTGTAACAATTTTTAAAAAACCTCCATAAATCGACCACCTCCCTTTAATGGACCATTTAAAGTGTGTCCCGTGGTCGGTCGATTTAGAGAGGCTTTAGTCTAGTTTCTTTTGATTATGCAACTGCAAGGACATTACTTAGTTACCTTAACAGCAATTTGGATATTAATGGCATTGTAAACCTGCATGTCACCCAAGTAGATGTACATAGTAGGCTAAGGTATCATTACTCAGACTAGACAAAAAAAACTGGAAAATTACAAAAATGCTAACATAGGCTATTACTAACAACCAACATTGCAGAAGGCTGACCCGAACAGACTCAGGTAAACACTCCTGGGAAAAGGAACAGATCAAGACAGCACCACAACTGTCCAGCGTTGAAAACAAGCACCCTGACAGGAGCTTATACATTATGGGCAGAGTAAATACCTCGTCAATAAAAAAACACCAACAAAAACACCAGATGACATAGTATTACTATTGCATATGTTAATAAAAACATCACATTTCAGAAACCAAAATAGCAATCATCAAAATTTACTCATGCGTGTATATTTTAGATGCTTGTGCATTTATTAAAGATGTGTTGCTGTATAGATGGCATATTAATCCAATTTGGCGGAGTGGTTAGAGTGCCTGACTTTTTTCTAGGTCAGACTCCTAATCTGAGGGTCGGCGGTTCGATTCCCCGTGCCCCCAGCTCTGCCAATTTGGATTTCCACCGCTGTGTATAACTTACAGCGTCATCAAAGGCCGGTTGCTCTCATACCATGTCTATGTGGTGTGGGAGGTTAAAAATCCCTTGGGTCGGTAAAAGTGTAGGCTCGGGCTTTCTATCGACCAGCAGTGGAATGAGGAAGACCAGTCGTCTATGACTGAAATTTCCCCTGCTTAAACAAATAATGGACCCCCCAAAAAAAAAAAAATATATATATAACTTATTACTACTGATTTCCAGGGTGTCGGAATTTGGCAGGCATGCATGCCAAGAATGTTTTCTGTCCAAATTTCTGAAAAGCTAAGCATCTCTAATGAAACTTACTCCACCCCCCCGTCCTGATATGACCTTAGATGTTGCTAGGACGTAAAACAACAACAAACAACAACAATACTCCACCTATTAAATTGTTTGATATAATCGATATTCATGACATTGCTTCCAGTTCCAGATGACATATGATTGTTGGTTGTTGGGGTTTTACGTCCTGTAAACATCGAAGTTCATATCAGGACGGGGATGACATAATATTGATGAAAGTATCACATTTCCGAAACAAGAAAAAAAATCAAGATTTATTCCTCCGTATTTCACGTTCGATGTTGGTTCATTTGAAGAGTTCAGGCGCAAAACCATGTAAAAGCCAATCAAGAAATGGAGATAAACATTGGAATCAAACCTTCAACAAGTTTTAGTTTTTATATTCCTTCTTTTTTGTTTACTGCGCCATAAACATGTGATCATATGAAAATTGGAATTAGTGAGAATTACAATTATTTTCAGGTAAAGATCTTTTATTTAAACTATATTTTTGTATTGGCATTTACGTGGTTTTGCGCCTGAACTCTTAATTTATTAACGCATTGTTCCTCTATAGAAGGCACATTAAGCCCATTTAGTATAACTTGTTTACTACTGAAAAGCTAAGCATGTCTAATGAAACTTACTTCAAAGTAAAACGAGGTCGATTATATCAAACAATTTAATAGGTGGATCCCGAGAAAATAGCTGAAACACAAAAGCATCTGACTAAGCGATGCGACCAGCATTCATTTAGAAATAGTGCGTATTAAGGTGGTTGGTTATTGGAGTTTTACGTCCTAGAAACATATCAGGTCATATAAGGATGTGTGTCTATTAAAGTTGCATAGTCCAATGGTTTTGAATTTCTGTATTTTTTATGAGATAAATATTTTAGATTGATCACTAGTATCTACTTTACATTAGTTCAAAGTTACTTTTATTTTAAATAGTAAACTATTGAGATATTTCGAGTGCAAACATGGAAAATTAGTTTTGGCAAGCTTGCCAAAACTCTGACACCACAGCTTCTGTTAAATTGACTCAGTATTGCCTTCTATGCAGAAACAAATGCTTAATAAGCGCATCAGTATCTAAGTTAGATATGTAAAATCAAATCTAGATAATTGGTTTGGTTTTGAAAATTTAATATTTCACCGGACTATGCAGCTTTAGGGGAGTAGTTTACAGCTGCAATTATATAAAACAGGGCTCGTTTAGAAAACGATAATGTCTATTAACAGCTATGTTTACAGACTGTTGTATCACCACCAGTACTTGGATATGGTCTATTAACACTCCTCTCTTGTTCCTTTCTCTCCCCGCCGACAGGTCCTGGAATGACCGTGGGAGCAGTGCCCGCCTCGTCGCCCCTCTCCACCTCCCTGCACGCCGCCCACCCGGGCCACCACCCGGCCGCACTACCCGCCCACCACGCCGCCCCCCGCGGGGAGGCGGCCCGCAGCCCGCCCGGCCCGGGCGCCCTGCCCCCGCACCACCCCGCCTACCCAGGCCACCCCCTCCACCAGCCGCACCTCGGCGGCTTCACTCTGGGGCCCAGGTCGCCACATAGCCGGGGCGGCTCCTCCCACGGCGGGCCTGGGGGCGGCGGTCTCGGCGGTCTCGG
Organism: Branchipolynoe longqiensis; assembly: GCA_030323885.1. Taxonomy (NCBI): domain Eukaryota; kingdom Metazoa; phylum Annelida; class Polychaeta; order Phyllodocida; family Polynoidae; genus Branchipolynoe; species Branchipolynoe longqiensis. The sequence continues at coordinate 53,875,537 of CM059201.1, read as the reverse complement.
CGGCCACGGCGGGGGCGGTGGAGGTGTCGGCGGCGGTGGAATCGGAGGCCTCGGTATCGGTATCAACAGCGGCGGCGGCGGTGTCAACGGCGGCGGGGGCGGGGGTTCCCCAGGGCTGCATAGTCCGCACGGGCACCGGTGCCACGGCTCCCGGTCCCCGTCGCCCACCGGCTCCGATAGAGGCCGCTGTGAGTCGCCTATCGACCCGGAACTGCTGGACGATGATGACGAGATGCTCGACGACTCAAAGTCAGACTGTGTTAGCGAATCAGGGGATCGCTCCTCGCACTCACCTCACTCAGAGGGTGGCGGCGGGGGCGGCGCCCCGCGCCCGGGGTCACCTGCCGCCACGCCCGGCAACGGCAACAGCGGCCACGGCCACGGCAGCGGCGGCATGGGCAGCGCTGGCGGCATCGGCGGCATTGGCTCGGCCGACGGGGCCAAGGGACCTCCTGCTTCCGCAGCAAACACTTCTTCTTCTTCCTCCTCCTCGTCGTCCTCTTCACCGTCGTCGGCGGCCAACGACGACAAAAACAGGAGGAAAAAGAAGACCCGGACGGTTTTCAGTCGAAGCCAGGTGTTCCAGCTCGAGTCGACGTTCGACATGAAACGCTACCTCTCCTCTTCGGAGCGCGCTGGCCTCGCCGCCTCACTGCACCTGACAGAGACGCAAGTGAAGATTTGGTTCCAGAACAGACGCAACAAGTGGAAGCGCCAACTCGCCGCCGAGCTTGAGGCCGCCAATATGGCGCACGCCGCGCAGAGGATGGTGCGCGTCCCTATCCTCTACCACGAAAGCACTTCCGGTTCCGGCGCGCACGCGCACAGTGGCTCCGACGCATCGACGCACCCTGCGTACGCGACCAGCCTGCCGACCTACCACCCGATGTACTATTCTTCCAGCTACTCGCAGTTGCCGGCGCTGAGACCCAGCCTCCCCTCCATGGTATGACGCCGGGTCGCCGCCTCTGCCGCAGCCGCCGCCTCTGCCTCCGCCGCCGACCCCCAGTCGCCGTCACCGCACGCCTTCCCCGGGCTTTCCCCAGGCCCTGGCACTGGACTCTCCCCAGGCCCCGGCCCCGGCCTGGGTCCCGGTCCCGGTCCCGGCTCCCTGCCTGCCGCCATCCCGGGACTGCTCCCCGCCCAGCACCACCACCCGCAGCAGCACCACCAGCACCATCCGCACCACCACCCGCCGGCCGTCGGGCCTTTGTACGTCGGGCCGCCCGACCCAGGCACCGGCCCCGGGCCCGGCCCAGGCCCCGACACCAGTCCAGACCCTGACCGCCTGTCCGCCACAAGGAGCAGCGAGAACACAGGAAGTGGATGCGGCGGCGGCGGCGGCGGTAGCTGTGGTAGTGGAACCGGAAGTGGAACAGGAAGTGGAAGCGGAGGAGTTGCTAACGACGCTGATGATGACGAGATCTGCGTCGGCATGGATGAGTGCATCTCTCCGCGCGCGTCGCCACCGTCGCTGCACCCACCCCTACACCCACCACACCCACCACACCCACCACACCCACCACACCCACCCCCGCCCGGGCTGCTCCACTCGCTGCACGTCGACCCGCTGCGACTGGCCCTGCAGCCCAGACTGTTGCACGACGCCATGACGGTGAGGGCAAAGGCATTGGTGGCTGGAGCAGACCTCATGTAGGAGCGGGAGGAGGAGTGTGTGTGGGTGGGTGTCTGTTTGGGGGGGGGGGAGGTGGAGACCTATGTGTGTAAGACACCGGGAGGTGTGTGGTGTGTAGGGGTGGTGGATGTTCATATCAGATATATTTAATATATAAATGCGTACATATATGTCCTATATACATAGATGCACATCGATGCTATATATATATATATATATATACATATATATATATATATGTATATAAAACATGTATGCCGTATATATTTATGAATATATGTACATGCATGTATAAATAGATATGTATCATATATATTATATATATATGTGATATGCATACTATAAATATATGTACATATTAGATCTATAAATATCTAAATATTTAAATGTATGTCATATATATAAATACTTATATATGTATATATATATATATATATACATATATATATGTATATATATATATATATATATATATATATATATGAGTAGGTGGGTACATACACAGAAGAACCTCGCCTCAAAGTCAAAAGACAGAATCAATGTGCTGAATAAACGACACTAATGGGTGTCGAACAATGCTTCCCCCTCTGCGCATAGAGCAAGGCTTGTCGAACACTCCATCACGGACTCCTAAGCCAGCACACCCCCACACCCCTACACACAATGGGTATCCTTGTCGTCACCCCACCCCGTCCGGATATGACCTTAGATGTTGCCAGGACGTAAAACAACAACAAACAATCAGCCCCCCCCCTACCACACACACACACTCCCGACAACCACGCCTGGCGCCTACCAGGGACAGGGACCTGTTTGCATAGACTACTTACAGCCTATAAAACACACTGCCAGCTTCAACGACCGCTATGGTATTGTTTGATAATATTGTCCACGAGTTTGTTGACCTCTGTTTTTTGTCTTTGTTCTTTTATGTCTGCTTTTCCCCAATTATATATAAATATATTTTTTTCATTTTATTTATTGGAATGGTGCATGATGATGTTTTATTTATTTGATATTGACTGACTGACCAGGTGTCCCCCTCCTCCCCTTCTCAGCCCCGCCCCCCGACCCGCCCGCCCACCGGCCCACCCGCCCGCCCTCGCCTCTCAGTCCTGCCGCCCGATCGGGAGCAGCAGCAAGACATCCGCAGAGAATTGGCGGGATGTTGTGTGGAGGTGTGGGGGTGTGGTGGTGTGTTGGTGGGGGGGGGGGGGGAGGGTGCACACTGCAGTCTGTCCACATAAACAATGTATACTTGGTGCTGTGAATAATAACTTTATGGATAATACTAATGATGATGATGATGATGACGATGATGGTGAAGATCCGCGTATTGTGACTTTATTGTATAAAACAGAATAACATTATCACAACAATAACAGAAACAGAGAATAACTAGTATTCAGAGTACTGCGGGCACGGACTACTAAGCAGGCTGTCTACTGGGACACTGGGACTGTGTAGCCTGCCATTTCCTTGCATTCTCTAATCATAACCGTCGAAGTTGTATTTGCTTAATAATATCAATTATAATGACAATGATAATAAGACTGCATGAATCGCTACATAAGCCATGTTAATTTATTGTTATTTTGCTCGTTCAGTCAGTACCTGGCACTCTACGTGTGTTCTTTCTCTGCGCGTTGTGTGCCAGTCTAGTGCACTGCACTGTTATGTAATAACCAGATCCTGATGATTCCACGATATTATTAATTTATACCGTAAAACCTCTCTAAATCGACCGACCATGGGGCCGACTTTAAATGCTTCATTTAGAGAAGTGATTGGTTTAGGGATTTTTGTTGTTAGCATTGCAATGGTAATGTAGGGGCGATCCTTTATGACACAAGGAAACCGATCAATATAGGGGAGTGGTCGATCTGTGGAGGTGGTCGGTTAGAGCGGTTTTACTGTATAACATTAACAGGGCAGATGACAAACAATCCACCTATACAGCCACCGACAATTTAGACCAATATAAAAATAACCATATGGGTGTATATGCATGGTAATTCATACATAAATATACACATGGCAAATAACCAACGTGACCTCGATATATGTGTTATATAATATATATATTATCGTTGTGTATATATTAATATTATCCATAATATATAATATAGAGTATGCATAGCACATATTAAATATAAAATATGCTCAATATATTAGCATTATGTATATATTAATATTATACATAATATATAATATAGAGTATGCATAGCGCATATAAAGTCTAATATATACTCAATATATTACCACTATGTATATATTAATATTATACATAATATATAATACGGAATATGCATAACACACATAATGCGTAATATATATATATATATATATATATATATATATATACTTTGCACAACATATATTATGTGCACGATATATAATACATTTGATATAGTGTATATAGTATATACCATGCATAATGTATATGCTCCATTATATGTGTAATATATTATATGTATTATATATTATGTATATTATATATATTATATTGTATACAGTCAATTCATGTTATTCCGAAATAAAATAGTACGTGTAATTATCAGACACATGTGTAGCTGCATGCAAACCAATATTGTCCTGCTATAACGGGTGTCTTGTCATCGGAGGGGCATGATACATTAACAGTTTGTACATTGGAAATTCCCCGAACTGGTTGGTTATAAGACTTCCTGACTGAAGACCTGTGTTATGGTGTTTGTTGTCACTACATCAGTCAATGTCAGGACAGCAATATTGTCCAACAACTGACCTTTATCTAAAGACTGTAATGACGGGTGAGCCCTTCAGTGAAGTAGTCAGAAATAAGCATGTCAAGCTTAAGCTGTGTTGGACTAGAGTGTTATGACTGTATGCCATATACTATATGTATACTCTATATACACACATGAGGATATCAGGTCTAAAACCGCAGGAATGCCACTCCAATAAATGAGATAAACATTCGAGTCAAACCTACCCTTCAAAAGCTTTATTTTATTTACGTACACATTCTTTTGTTCATTGCTCCATAACCATTTCCGTACAAGAAAAGTGGAATTAGTGAGAATTAAAATTACCCTCAGATAACAATATTTTATTTTAATTGATTTTTGTTATTGATTTGGCGTTTACAGGATATTGCACCTGAATTCTTCACCTATTGTATATATATATATATATATATATATATTATGTACAAATTTTATATATTATATAACGCATACTATATATATACTATATATATGTTGCGCTCAGATGTGTTCACATATTGATGTTCTACACTCTGCATGTGCAGGTTCATGAATAATAATGTCTCGTATTGAAAGGATATCCTCCTTAAAGATGCTCTATTACACCCCCCACCTCACACACATACATACACACAGACACACACCCTCTACCTCCGACCACTCACCCACATCCCCCCACCCCACCCCCACCCCACACACCCACTCATTTCACCCACTCCCCCCCATACAGCCTCAGCCCGCCCACTCACCCACATCCCCCCATCCCCCACATCCACTCTCACTCCGCCCACTCACCCACATCCCCCCCCCCCACGTACAACCTCTTACTTGGCCCACTCCCCCACATCCCCCACACACACCCTCATCCGCCCACTCCCCCACATCCCCCATCCCCCACACCCATCTCACTCCCCCCACTCACCCACATCCCCCCCCCCCCCCACGTCCACCTCTTACTTGACCCACTCCCCCCCCCCACCACCCCCACTACACCCCTATTACTTGGCCCACTCATCCACATCCCCCCTCCCCCCCCCAAACCCCCACTCATTCCACTCACACAGCACTCACCCCCACTCACCCCACACCCTGGAGGCAGTTAGTGCGCTACTTGATCATTACTGAACTAGTTGATCGCTGCAACCCGAGCTGCGGCCACTAAAGGTTTCAGTCGCTAACTGCATCGATAACCGACCGTCCGGCCATCGATACGCCGCCTGGTAAAACTATCTGTTGACTGCTAAGCTATTGACCTACATCCTACATCTACAGGGGCCGGATCACTAGTCACTAGTCACAGGTCACTAGTCACTAGCCGTTTGCAACTATTCACTAATGGATGGTCGCTAATGGCTGGTCTCTAGTGGCAGATCGCTGGTCGCTGGTCGCTGGTTGCTGGTCGCTAGTCGCTCGTGACTAGTCACCTGTCACTAGTCATTAGTCACTAGTCACCTATCACTAGTCATTAGTCACTAGTCACCTGTCATCAGTCACTAGTCACTAGTTACTAGGAACTAGCCACTAGTCATTAGTCACGAGAGATTAGTCACTAGTTACTAGTCACTAGTTGCTGGCTGATCGCTGGTTGCTGGTCGCTGGTTGCTGGTGGCTGGTGGCTGGTGGCTGGTAGATGGTGGATGGGGGCTAATCTCTGGACGCTAGTCGGTGGTCACTAGTTACTAGTCACCAGTCACCAGTCAGTAGTCAACAGTCACCAGTCACCAGTCACCAGTCACTAGTCACCACTCACTAGTAAAGCGTTGTACAAATCCTTGGGATATGGTTCCACTGGTAATTCATTGGTGTATTGGTAAACTCCTGGTATATTGGTAAAACATCAGGTTGTTTTTAAACTATTCACGCAGAGGCAAGCCATTGGCATACTGGTAAATAAAGTATTTATCCATCAGTTAAGAATTGACCGCTCGGCAAGATGGGGAATCTTCAACGAGTACTAAATATATCGATCAACTGGTAAGGTATTTGTCCATTGGTAAAATATTGAACCACTGGTAAATCATTGAGTCATTGAGAAATTAGTGGGTCATTGAACAAATATTGGATCATTGGTAAAATATTGGCCCAGTGGTAAAATATTGAACCGCTAGTAAATTGGCAAAGACTATTGACCATTGGTAAAATATTGGTCCATTGGTAAAATATTGACCCACTGGAAAAGTAATGGGTCATTGGACAAATATTGTTTCAGTGATAAAATATTGGTCCCCTAGAAGAAAATGTGTCCGCTAGTAAATTATTGGTCTACTTAAAAACAAGTGAGCCACTGGTAAACAATTGGGACACTCGTAAACTATTGAGCCATTAGTAATCTATTGAGCCAGTTATACACAATTGAACCGCTGGTAATCTATTGAGCCACAGATAAAGTATTTACTTTTTTTAGTATTTGCACCTGGTAACCGCCCAGCCCAAACACGCTTCCCTCACTCCCCCCCCACTCTCCCACTCCCCACACACACCCTCCCCATCACGCTCCCCCACCTTCTCCCCGATAGCCTCCGCCACACCCTCCCCGACACCCTCCCCCACACCAGCCCACACTTTCCTCGCACCTTTCCCGAAACTCACAACCCAAACACCACAACCCAAGCGACACAACCCAAACACAACAGCACAAACAGCACACCCCAAACACCATAATCCAAACACGACAACCCAAGCAACACAACACAAACACCACGACCCAAACACCACAACCCAATCACACAACCCAATCACCACACCCCAAACAATACAACCCAAACACCAAAACTCAAGCACAACAACCCAACACCACAACCCAAACACCACAACCCAAACACCACATCCCAAACATCACACCCCAAACACCACAACCCAAACAACACAATCCAAACAACACAACACAAACAAGCCAAACCAACCACACCCAAATACAACAAACCCCACACAACAACCTAAACACAGCAACCCAAACACAACCATCCAACCACCATCACCCAAACACCACCACCCAAACACCACAACTCAAACCCCACAACCCAAACACCACAACCCAAACAAAACAACCCAACCAACGCACACCACCACCACAACGCACAAACCACAACCCAAACACCACCCTCCAAACATCACAACCCACACACAACAACCCAAACACTACAACCCAACCACCACAACGCAAACACCACAGCCCAAACACAACAACCCCAAAACAACAACCCCCAAACACCACAACCCAAAACACCACAACCCAAAACACCACAACCCAAGTCCGCCCATGTCTAACAATAGCGGAAGTGTGAGCAATGTGAACAAGCAAACAAACAATCAAACATATACACAAACAAACACAAACACAAAATCCACTACAGCCCGCAGATGTATAGACTATGTGTAACATATCTACCATGTACAGTGTCTGAACCGACTACGGGCAAATTTGTGTGATAGTACTATCATAATTTGTACATGTAATGATGTATTCGTAAATGTTTGAAAACGACGAGAAGGAGGCGAAATAAATACGTGATGGAATGATAATAATAACATGTCTGCAGTTTGTTCTATGTTCAGTCCGATAACAGATTATGACTGTCTCATATCATCCGAGTGAGTCGGGTATGGCCAGTCTGGTGGCCCACTGTACGCCTACATGTTTCGACAATGATTTATGTTTAAAAGAGCTTATTCGGTCGTGATTGAAAACGAGGCTTGAGATAAATTGTCAGGTATTTATGTATAGGACAATGTTGCTGTGTAATGCACATTTATGAATTTACTGAACGCAAGACATTCTCAGCACCAAACAATTATTTTCATTTTATCGACAAAATTCAAAATGGATACTGATTCACCTATTTCTTTTAATGGTTTTTGGTACATTAGTTGTTTAAAGAGGGGAGATTTCAATAGTGGACAATTGGTATTCCTCATTCCACTGCTCCTTGCGCTCTCCTAATAATGCTGAGTGCCTGGCTAGGAAGCAACAAGTATCAATTTTTGTGTCTTTGGTTTCACTCGACCAGTGTTCGAACCCATGATCGCGCGATCTACCAATACGGGAGACGGACCGTCTAACTCATTCCGCCATCCCGTTTGGCGAAGCATGTGTTAGTGAATAGAAGGCCATCGTAAGTCAATTTAAAGCTGCATAGTCCAGCGAAGCATAACGTGTTCAAAACCAAAATAATTATCTAGATTTGATTCTCCACATTTAACTTACATACAGATGCACCGCTTAAGTATTTATTGTCTTCGATCTGTGGAGGTGGTCAGTTAGAGAGGTTTTACTGTATTTCGAACCTGACAGAAACTCGAACCCATCGGACTATGGAACTTTAACCAATGAATCTTTTAAAACAAAACCAAAAGCTGACTAGAAACCGGCAGGTGGCAGAGGAATGTCCTTTTAAGTACTTACGTAAATCGCGGAAAAAGAACAAAAGGCAGGACTACCGAAATAGAATCAACTTAAAATTCATCTCCTTACATTCTTGAAGATTTATACTGAATATCATGGATAAGTCTGAATAGACTTGTTTTCACCATTAGGCAGTTGGTCGATAGAAAGCCCGAGCCTACACTTTTACCGACCCAAGGGATTTCTAACTGGCCACGCCGCATAGACATGGTATAAGAGCAACTGGCCTTTGATAATGCTGTATGTTATACAGTGCGGTGGAAATTCAAATTTGCAGAGATAGGGGCATGGGGAATCAAACCACCAACCTTCAGATTAGGAGTCCGACCTAGAAAAAATCAGACACTCTAAGCACTCCGCTACAAAGAATACCTTAGTTTTCCTGCCAAGGCACTCAACATTAAGTATCACCTTTTCAAACCAAAATTGTAATCTAAATTGCATCCTATAAATCGAGGTAGATGTTTGCAAACAGGTTTGTGTGTGAGTGTAGCTAGTACTGCACTCCTTAGGCATTCATTCCGGCATCTAAGGAACATGAATACAATATAATAACACCAATTACTGCTTAAAACATATGATTTCCAATATTTCAAGTTGCAAGCCAATAATAGTGTTCTATTGAAATATCTCCAAATGTAACCGTGTAAAGTAAAAGGTCATTAACAGTAACACAAAGTAGATTATATATATTTATCAAATACCGGTTATCTAAATAAAATCATCAAATGCCATCGGATTGTGCAACTTTACGCTATTATTGTGCCATCCACTGGTCAATATGTTATGTATGGACTCAGTCATGACACGCTGGTTGCCCGTTCGCTGGTCACATCCCGCTGGCTCCTGGCGTGTCATGACTTAGTACATAAATAGGAGGCACCGTTCGCTGGTCCCTTCCCGCTGGCTCCCAGTGTGTCATCATGAGTTAGTACATACATAGGAGGCGCCGTTCGCTGGTCCCGACCCGCTGGCTCCCGGCGTGTCATGACTTAGTGGATACATAGGAGGCACAGTTAACTGGTCCTGACCTGCTGGCTCCCGGCGTGTCATGAGTTTGTACATACATAGGAGGCACCATTCGCTGGTCCCGACCCGCTGGCTCCCGGTGTGTCATGACTTAGTGGATACATAGGAGGCACAGTTCACTGGTCCTGACCTGCTGGCTCCCAGCGTGTCATGAGTTAGTACATACATATGAGGCACCGTTCACTGGTCCCGTCCCGCTCGCTCCCGGTGTGTCATGACTTAGTGGATACATAGGAGGCACAGTTCACTGGTCCCAGCCCGCTGGCTCCTGACATGTCATGACTTAGTCCATACATAGGAGGCACCATTCGCTGGTCCCGCCCCGCTGGCTCCCGGGTTGTCATGACTTAGTACATACATAACAATGACCACCACAAAATTAAATGGCATAATCCGATGGTTTTTGTCTATTTCTGGCATATTTTAATTAAAAGAAACAAATATATTTATTTGACAAACAATGATCTCATTAACCTTAATTGCAAATGTCTCTGGGACTGCGGGATTCCGACTGGTGATGTGCCATGACCAATGTCCCGATTGTCGATGTCCGATTTCCGATGTCCGATTTCCAATTGCCGATATCCGATTTCCGATATCCGATGTCTGATGCCCGATGTCCGATGTCCGCTATCCGAGATCCGATGTCCGATATCCAATGTTCAATAGGCCAAATCCACTTGCCGATCCATAGCCGATTGTCAAAGACACATCGCTGAGCAATTATTAATAGCCAATGCTTGATGTCCACTGACTGCCATATCCGATGACAGAAAATCGATTACTGCTACTTGATAGCCTATGGTTCACGTCCAACGATAAAGTTTGTTTGTTGTTGGTTTACATCCTAGCAACATCTAAGGTCATATCAGGATGGGTACCAACCTGTGATAGTGCACACTCGTGGCAACTTTATAGTGCTGCCCTACTGGGAGACCAGGCCACCAGCACCATGACATGACATCCCACTCAGTCACATTATCCTGACACTGAGCCAACCAGCCCTTGCCCTATCCTAATAATGCCAAGTGCCTGGCTAGGAAACGACAAGTATACATTTTTAAGTCATTGGTTTGACTCAACCAGGGCCAACGGTAAATGATGGATGACAAATGCTAATTGCCGATTCCCAATAACCGATGACGGATGTTCGTTGCCGGTGCCGATTTCCCATGGCCGATTGGGGATTATCGACTGCCGATTGCTGATGGCCGACTGCCGATTGCCGATGTAACATATTCAATAACCAATGGTAGCTAACCGATGAATGAATGTCAATGGCCGAAAGCAAATTGCCTACGGCCTATGTTGCATAGCCAAATGCCGATAGACGATGGCCGATAGCCAATCGCCGACTGACGATAACTCGCCGAAATCAGATGGCCCATATATGATAACCAATGATAAATACCTGATGGACGATAGCAGATGACCAATACCTGACAGCCGACAGTCAATAACCATCAGGTTATAGCCGACTGCTGAAAGCTGACAGTGGATAGCTGACAGCTGACAGTGGATAGCCAACACCTGGCAGATTACAGTGGATAGCTGACAGCTGACAGTGGATATCCGACAGCTGACAGCAGATAGCCGACATCTTACAGTGGATAGTTGACAGCAGGCAGTGGGTATCCGACAGCTGACAGTGCATAGCTGACATTATAGTGACATCCGACAGCAGATATCTGACAGGTGACCGTGTATAACCAACAGCTGACAGTGGATAGCCGAGAGCTGACAGCTAAAAGCGGTTAGCTGACAGCTGACAGTGGATAGCCAGTATCCAATGGCCGGTAACTGATGGCTGATAACCAATAGACGAGATGGCCGTTGTAAGCTCGAGTGCTCGGGCTTGTTTTCAATGCTGGCCAGTTGTATTAGTGGTTTACTCTTATCACACAGTAGTAGGAGGTGATAAGATGTTTTTGTTTCTCACATAGTAGCATGTACATAGTGATTATTATTGGTTAATACATTTTCCATTTCAACATTATTACCTGTATGCAATATGTCCTGTATCAATCAATGGGTGCCGTCTTCTCGAAGAAGGTTAGCTGCAATGGACCTCCATCTCTTCCTGTCATTCGTTCCTCTCACACATTCTGCATAGTTCATTGCTGTCCACTCAGTGATGTTGTCCATCCATGTTGTTCTCCTTCTCCCTCTTGGTCTTTTCCCTTCTATCTTCCCTTCCAGTATTCTTCTCTGTGATTCCTGGTGTCGTATCATGTGGCCAAAGTATTTAATTTTTCATTATCTGTCTCTTTATTTTCATTCTTGTTAGGACCTCCATGCTGCTTATCATTGCTGTCCATGGAATTTTTAACATTCTTCTGTATTGCCACATTTCAAATGCCTCAAGCTTTGTTGTTATTGCTTTCTTCAAAGTCCATGTCTCGCAGCAATATAAAAGTGTAGACCACACATAGCATTTTAGCAGTCGGAGTCTTGTTTTTATATTTATGTCTCTAGATTTATGTCCTGTATTCTATGTATTATTATATCAATCCCCCCTCCCACTCCCACCTCCACCACCACCACCTCCACCACCACCACAACCACCACCACACGGACCCTATGACTGTGTGTGTGCGCGCCCTGTGTGTACATCATTAATCGTATCCATGACACGGACCACATTGTCGCTGACGCTGACTCAACAATCAGCACACGGTCCGTAATGGCTAATTCCACTGTCGTCTGCGCGCAGCTTTGAAGACATCTCATGAGAGATCCTCGCCATTTGTTGAAACCCAAGCCACACGCCCCCCCTCCCCCTCCGCGCTTCTTCCCCCCCCCCCCCCCCCCCCCCCCCCCCCCCCCCCCCCCCCCCCCCCCCCCCCCCCCCTTACTCTCCTCCCCCCCGCCCTCCGCACGGCGACGGCGGCAGTGCACGCATGCGCTATGATACGTCATGATACGTCATGATAGCAACGTCATCAAAGTCTACGTTACACCGCAGCGCCGCGCGGCGGATCGTGATGGAATCAATCAGCCCTCGGCACGCATGCGCGGCAGGCTGGGTGGAGTTGGGGGTGTGGAGTTGTGGGGGTGTGGGGATGTCGGGTGTGGGGGTGTGGTGATGTTGGGGTGTGCGGGTGTGGGGTAATGCGTCTGGGATGTGTGAGATGTGTAACGACACTGTCAGACTGGGAGTGTGTGTGCGGAGGTGGTGGGTGGAGAAAGAAGGGTGGTGATGGGAGGGATGAGATGGGGAGAGGGTGCGGGTGGGGGTGGGGGGAGGTAGTAACCTCGGGTTCAGCACAACGGGTAAGTGTGTGTGTAGGTGCGTTAATTGAGTGTGTAGGTGTGTGTGGACATATTTGTCGAGATGTGTGTATGTTTGAGCAAAAAGGTGTGTGTGGAGGTGTGTATGGCCGCGTGCATGTGACTGCATGTGGATCTGCAGATTATATATATGTGTAGACAGTGGATGTGTGGGTGTGTTTGTGGATATTTTGCATTGGGGTAGATTTGTCCAGACATATATACATACACATACATTATGTACATATGTACACGAGTACATATATGCATATATACATGCATACATGTATGTGTATTTACATGTGTGTATGTGTACATGTATACATGTATATATATATATATTATGAATCCATACATATATACATATATACATGTACACATACACGCATATATATATATATATATATATATATATATATATACATATATAATATGTATATGTCCATATACAGATACACATATTGACATATATGCACATATAGTACACATATTCACATATACAAATACCCACTTTAGTTATACACATGAACATATATACAATATATATATACATATATATATATATATATATGTATATACAGGTATACAACTTATGCGAGTATAAAGGCGTGAAATGGAAGATTCCCTATATTGATCACCCATATGTTGTGCACTACTTTACGGGTGACTCCTTTTCCCCTTTTCATTTTAGCCTGTTTGAGGGCAGCTGGACTGTACCACCTCATATAGTTTACTAAATAGATTCTATCAATTATTAATAAAACTTTTCTTTTTCTATGGGAATTTGTTTCCCTTGACCACAAATATATGATTGTGAGCTTTCTAATTTAATGAGTGTATTTTGGCACATAATTGATTGTCTGCTTTTACACATAAAAGCGATGGTTTGAACAGAAAACAAACATCTTTCGCCATGAATATGGCCTATGGTGCCGACATGGTGTAAAGCAACCACCAATCAATCAATCAATCAACCTTTTCACGCTTGGGATGGGTGGCACCACCACCCCCAACCCTATGAGTTCTGCGAATACTGTCATGCTTGTCTCCTTATTATACCGTAGCAAAGACTTTATACACATATATGTGATGTATAGCGCATTATACAAGTATAAGTACAAGGGGAATATCTACTCTATATATATATATTCCGTCTTGGCGCATTGGTTGTGCCCCCCCCCCCCCCCAACGCCAATCCCCAACCCCCTGCCCCCATCGGGGTAATTGGTGGGCGGGGCTCCCGTCGCGCCACGCACACTGGACTATTTATATATATATATATATATAATATATACAACTATAACAATATATTGTTCTCCAAGGGAGCAACTAAGCAATCACCACTGTTGACGCTGTTTTGTGGAAACGCAGCCGTTCAGACAGTCGCAGTAGCCGGTAGACAGTTTGTTTGTTTGTTGTTTGTTTGTTGTTGTTTTACGTCCTAGCAACATCTAAGGTCATATCAGGATGGGTACCGACTTGTGACAGTGCGCACTCATGGCGACTTTATAGTGCTGTCCCACTGGGAAACCAGGCCGCCAGCATCATGACCTGGTATCCCACTCAGTCACATTATCCTGACACTGAGCACACCAGTCCTTGCCCTATCCTAATAATGCCGAGCGCCTGGCTAGGAAGCAACAAGTATCAATTTTAAAGTCATTGGTTTGACTCGACCAGGACTCGAACCCACGACACCACGATCTACCAGCACGGGAGACGGACGCTCTAACTCATTCGGCCATCCCGTCTGGTCCGGTAGACAGTAGACAGGATTAGAGGAAGGAGGTACAGTTCATAATTGAATGGGTCTACTGTCACCACAAACAGAGGGCACAGGCAGGCCGGGCGTGCGGGGTGCCAGAGGCCGGTGTTGTGGTTTCAGAGGCACACCAGTTTGCCAGGGACACATCCATTCAAATGCATTGTCAACGGCCGTGAGCAAATCTTCATACAGAAAAAGTCAAATATCTCTCAAATTACACCACCTAGAAACAAATCGCTTGGTACACATATAGAAAACATCTTTACCATAAAGATTATATTAAATTTATAAGGTTAGAGTTCTTGATTTCTATTAATTTTGAATAAAACTAATGTTTTGCACTGGGCGTTCCTTCAAACTCAAGGCATTGTCAATGGTCGTGAGCAATCTTCATACAGAAAATACAGAAAAGGTGAAATATCTCTAAAACGACAGCACCTAGAAACAAATCGCTTGGTACACATATAGAAAACATGTTTACCAAAAACATTATATTAAATTGATAAGGTTACTGACGATGCTGTTCGATTTTGATGCATGCACAGAAGCGATGTGTCCCTGGCAAACTGGTGTGCCCACGAAACTGCAACACCGGCACAGAGGCTGTGTGTGTGGGGGGGGGGGGGGGGGAGGCAGTGAATGTCGGGGGGAGTAGGGAGAAGGGCGCGGGAGGGGATATGAGAGAGGAGGGGCACTTTAGGGAGGGGCAAAGAGGAGGAGCGAGAGTGGGAGGGACAGGGCGAGGTAATGGTTGGCCACGACGATATGAGGAAGAGAGAAGGAAAGGAAGAGGTAGATGGAAGGTAATTGGTGTTCTCTGTGGCGGAGTGGTTAGAGTGTCTGACTTTTTTCTAGGTCAGACTCCTAATCTGAGGGTCGGCGGTTCGATTCCCCATGCCCCCCCATCTCTGCCAATTTGGATTTCCACCGCTGTGTATAACTTACAGCGACATCAAAGGCCAGTTGCTCTCATACCATGTCTATGTGGTGTGCGCGGTTAAAAGTCCCTTGGGTCGGTAAAAGTGTAGACTCAGGCTTTCTAGCGACAAACTGACTAATGGTGAAAACAAGTCTATTCTGACTTATCCATGATAGGCAGTATAAATATTCAAGAGAAAAAAATAAATAAATGGGGAGGTAGTGAGGGAGTGGATGGCGGAGGGGGTGGAAGAAGGGAGGATGGAGAAGAGCGGATGATTGGGGGAGGGGGGGGGTTGAAGGAGAGGGATGAGGGATGGAAGGGAGGGGAGAGAGTCAGGGGAAGGGGAATGGGGTGTGGTAGAAGTAGTTGATGGGGTATGAGGGAGAGAGGAATTGGGAGAGGGAGGGGGTGGAGAGGGGAAGTGGGGGTTGGAGGGGAGCTGGAAGGGGGGAGTGGGTGACGGTGGAAGCGGGGAAGGATGTCGGAGGGGGAGGGAGAAGAGGTGAATGGGGTGGGGAGGGAAATGGGGGTTTGGCTGGTTATGTGGGGTGGGGGGCGGTGGAGGTGCTGGGAGGAGAGAGAAGGGGGGTTTGAGGGAATGACGGAATGACGGTTACAAGAGGGCATGCGATAGGAAGGGGCGGAGGCAGGATGAGTTAGGGTGAGTGGGAGGTGAGGAGACATGTATGGAGTGGTGTTGGAGGGTGCTGGGGGTGAGGGGGGGGGGTAGTGCTGGGAGAAGTGGGAGTGAGAATGAAGGGGAGTTTGAGGGTGAGGGAATGACGGTTACAATAGGGCATGCGATAGGAAGGGGCGGAGGCAGGATGAGTTAGGGTGGGAGGGAGGGGATGTGACATGTATGGAGTGATGGTGGAGGGTGGGGTGATGGGAGGGGTGGGCCTGGGAGTGGGAGGTGTCAACACAGAACGACACCAGAGGGCACCACCTGATCGAGTCCAATTATGGCGTGGTCTCAGACAGAATTGATAGATTTCCGACCCCCGGTGACCTTGACCTTGGTGGGGGATTGTGGTGGTGGGGGTAAGCGCCAAAGGAGGAACAGCGACACTTAGCGGGCAATTCGAGAACCAGTCTAGCAGGAGGCGACGGTTGCCCGTGGTTTGACCGATGCCGGTCCGGCAGTCACCGCCTCGGTGACTTAGCACCGGATGTAGTGTCCAAATCGGCAGAGTGCAGGCTTCCGGTGTGGAAGGTAGGAAGTTTGAGTCCCACGCGAGTCAAACCACATTACTTATAACATTGATGCTTGTCGCTACCTAGCCTGGTGCTTGGCATTAATAGGATTGGGCATGGAATGGTTTGCACAGTATCAGGATAATGTGACTGAGTGGGATAGTGGGTCATAGTGGTGGAGACTTGGTCTTCAGGTGGGGCAGACTCATGAAGTTAGTTACACTGTCACAAGTCGGTACCCATCTTGGTATCACCTCCAATGTTGCTAGGACGTACATCAACAGCAAACCAACAGTTGCTGGCTGTCACTGGTTATGGGAAGGTGTGTATATCAAGTGTACTGCGATGTTGTTTTGTTTGTTGTTGTTTTGCATCCTAACATCATCTAAGGTCATATCAGGATGGGTACCGACTTGTGACAGTGCGCACTCATTCTGACTTTATAGTGCTGTTCCAGTGGGGAATCAGTCCGCCAGCACCATGACCCAACATCACGCTCCATCACATTATCCTGACACGGAGCTCCCCAGTCTTTGCCCTATCCTATTAATGCTGAGCACCAGGCTATGAAGTGACAAGTATCAATTTTATAAGTCATTGGTTTGACTCGACCGGGAGCCGAATTTCCGGCCTTCCCTGTACGAGGCCCGCGCTCTACCGATTAGACGACCGCGCCCGGTAGTATACTGCGACATTGACAGCGACTGTCAGCGTTTCTCCCCCATTCCCTGGTGGTTATAAACTCCCTAGGGATGTGCTGGTATATGGACCCTTGATGCTTGGCAGAATAGGGAGGTTATGAGAGTAGACTTGTCACAATTATATTAAATACACATTTCAGATAGTTAAGGCTGGGATAGTCAGCAGTGTATGACCACGTGTTTATACTGGAGATTGCATAATATATTACCTGGAGCGGTGGTCTAATCGGTAGAGCCCGGTGTAACGATTTCCATTTCCCCCCTTTTCAAGTTCCCCGGGGAATCTGAAAACGTTTTTAATTTCCCTCCGTGAAATTGAAAATGTTTTCAGATTCCTGGGAGGGAAATTAAAAACAGTTTTCAGATTCCTCCACTATTTTAAATTCCCTCCTCCAGGAACGTTTTAAAATTCAGACCTATAATATTTTGTTCTTAGCCATTTTGAGGACTTTCTGTGTCATCTGGGGTGAAATGTTTTGTTGTACTAGTAATAATTTCCATTATGCTATTCTCTGTGTATTTGTCATGAGAAATTATTAAAAAAATAAAAAATGAAGAAAATTCCCCAAAAATGCGCTAAAACGAGGGAGGGAAAACGAAAACGTTTTCAAATTCCCCTGGGATGAATTTGAAAACATTTTCAAGTTCCTGGGAGGGGGGGAACTTCAATCAGGGGGGAATTTGAAATCTTTACACCGTGGCTCGCGTGCGGAAGATCGGGAGTTCGGGAGTTTGGTTCCCGGTTGAGTCAAATGACTGACTTTAAGATTGATGCTTGTCGCTTCCTAGCCTGGCATTCGGCATTAAACGGATAGGGCAAAGAGTGGGTACCTCTGTGTCAGGATACTTTGAGTGAGTGGGATATCAGGTCATGGTGCCAGCAGCCTGATTTCCCAGTGGAGCAGAACTATGAAATCACCATGAATGTGCACTGTCACAGGTGGTACCCGTCCTGATATGACCTTAGATGTTGCCAGGATGGAAAACTCCAACAACGAACCAACCAACGATAATTTATTCACATTCACAACCTCCATTCTATGGCCGCAACATGCGCCCATAACCTCCACCACGCCCCTCACCTAGAAAATGCACCATGCCCTGCCTCAGTCCACTTCCATCTCAACAACCTCTACCACCACCCTAATAGCCCGTCTTCACCACACCTACCACAGCCACCATACCCACCACACCCACCACACCCACCACACCCACCACACCCACCACACTCACCACACCCACCACACCCACCACACCCACCACACCCACCACACCCACCACACCCACCACACTCACCACACCCACCACACCCACCACACCCACCACGCACCACACTCACCACACCCACCACACACCACACTCACCACAAACCACACCCACCACACACCACACTCACCAAACACCACACCCACCACACACCACACTCACCACACCCACCACACCCACCCACCAACCACCACGCCCACCACACCCACCACACCCACCAACCCCACCCACCCTCAACCACACCCACCACACCCACCACACCCACCACACCCACCACTCCCACCACAACACACCACAGACCCACACATACACACCACGCCCACCACGCCCACAACACTCCCACTCACCATCACCCCACCACACCCACACGCACACCACGCCAAACACCTCACTCCACCTCCAACCACCTCCACCACACCCACCACAACAGCACAATACCCCACCACACCCACCACAACCCACCACACCCACCACACCCACCACACCCACCACACCCACCACACCCACCACACCCACCACAACCCACCACCACCACCACAACCACACCCACCACACCCACCACACCCCACAAAGCCCACCCACCACACCCAACACACCCACCACACCCACCAACACCCACCACACCCACCACACCCACCACACCCACCACACCACCACCACCACCACACCCACACCCCACACCACCCCACCACACACACCACACCCACCACACCCACCACACCACCACACACACACCACACTCCACCACATCCACCACAACACACCACAACCCACCACACACAAACAACAAACCAACCACACCACCACCCCACCACACCCCACACCACCACACCCAAACACACTCACCACCACCACCACATCCACCACACCAACCACCCACACCCACCACACCACCACAACCCACCACACCACCACCACACCAACCACACCCACCCACCACACCCCACCACCCACCACACCAACCACACCAACCACAGCCACCACACCCACCACCACCACCACCACCAGCACAACCCCTACTTCCACCTCCACCTATACCTTAACACCCTCCACCCTCACAAGCTCCATCAACCTGCACCAAACCCACCATTCTACCTTTGATCTGCTGCCACCCTGGAGTAGCAGTGATGTTGACCTTGCGTCGAGGAAGCCAACGCGTTCATGCGCCTGGTACCACCCACTACCCCCACCCCACCCCACCACTACTCCTCGCTCCACCAAGCTTCCGCCACCTCAACTCCGCATGGTACATCTTCACCTCTCCTCCTAATACGCCTCCTATTACTCTCCCTCCCACCTCCTACTCCTAGTCCTACTCCCCCTCCTCCCACTCCCCCTCCTTCCACTCCCCCTACGCTTCCTCCTCCTCTTGCTCCTCCTGCTCCTACTGGTCCTGCTCATCCTGTTCCTCTTACTCCTCCTGCTACTCCTCCTCTTACTCCTCCTATCCCACCTTCTCCTCATACTTCCCCTCTTGCACCTCCTCTTCTGCCTACTCCTCTCGCTCCTCTTCTTCCTACTGCTCTTATTTCTCCCTGTCCAAGTCCACCTCATCCTACTCCCCATCCTCCTCCTCTTCCACCTTCTCCACTTCCTACTCCTCTTACTCCTCCTCTTCCACCTCCTCTTCCTCCTCCTCTTCCTACTGCTCCTCTTCCTACGCCTCATATTATTCCTCTTCCTACTCCTCTTCCTACTCCTCTTGCTCCTCCTCTTACTCCTCCTCTTCCTAATCGTCTTACTCTTCCTCGTCCCACTCTTCTTCCTACTCCTCTTGCTCCTCCTCTTCCTACTACTCTTAATCATACTCTTCCTAATCATATTTTGCTTCCTCTTCCTACTCCTCCTACTCATCCTCTTCCACCTCCTCTTCATCCACCTCTTTCTTCTCCTCTTCCTAATCATCTTACTCTTCCTATTCCTCCTCTTCTTCCTCCTCCTATTCCTACTCCTCCTACTCCTCACCATCACACTCCTCTTATACCTACCATTCCTACTACTCTTATTCATCCCCTTCCTACTCGTCTTCCTACTCCTCTTAATCCTCCTCTTCCTACTCCTCTTACTCCTCCTCTTTTTACTCCTCTAACTCTTCCTCCTCCTACCCCTCTTCCCCCTCCTCTTCCAGTTCCTCCTCTTCCTACTCCTCTTACTCATCCTCTTCCTACCTTGCTTCCTCGTCCTCTTCCTACTATTCTTACCCTTCTTCTTCCTACTCCTCTTACTCATCATCTTCAACCACATCATCATACTATGCGTCCGCCTACAACTCCAGGCACTAACCTATAGCCCAGTCAACTCCAACCATCAACCACCCATCCTTTCCCTGTACCACTCTATTAACCTCCCCAAATCCTCACTCAATCGTTTTTGTTGGTTAAATGATCATTTTATTCAGTGAATAAGGATATTTTTTCAACGCCGAGGCAATGGTCTTCTTTCCATGTTATGTTACATTCATTCACCTCTATAATAGTCTAAAATCAACAAGAGTTTGATATAAAGAAGAATTGAAGAAAAAAGAAGAATAGTGCCGTTACCCAACAGCATTGAGAGATAACGGGGTGTACGTTTTATATTGGCAGTGTCATGGTTAGGGTAAATTTGTACTGATATACATGGTCAATAAGAAGCTATTCTGTTGTAGAATTTGATGGAGTTAAATCCTTTACTTCACTGCAGATTTGATAACACATAATATGATGTTTGGTGTGGTTTCCTTGTGTTATTGTTAAAACAAGTTCAGTGAACCCCTTTGGTAGAAATGGTACACATGTCTGGTCAAGTGTTAGTCCTCAAACCTCACCTCACCCTACCCATCCCCCATCTCCTCCACACACACCACACGGTGTCAACCACCACCAGCACTCCCCACACCTCCCTCCCCTCCATCCACCAACCCCACACACACCATGACAGCCACCACCAGGACTCCCCACACCTCACCCCACACCCCATCAGCCCCCACCAGCACACCCACACCTCCCTCCGCTCCATCCACCCATCCCATGCCCTGACAGCCACCACCAACACTCCCCACACCTCCCTGCCCTCCTTCACCCCACCCCACACCCCATCAGCCCCCACCAGCACACCCACACCTCCATCTCCTCCCGTTCCTGCACCCACCGCACACCCTGACAGCCACCACCGACACTCCCCACACTTCCACCCCCCTCCACCCCAACCACACCCCATCAGCCACCACCCACACTCCCCACACTCCTCACACTCCCGACACTCCCCACACCTCCCCACCCCCGCCCAACTCTCGACACCCAAACATCGACCTCAGCCAACATAAGCAAAACAAATCAGGCATTAAAAGAATGATGTTGTAAAGGATGCCCCTGAATGGAGTCCTCCTGAGCCCAGATAATGAGGCCTACGCCACGTTAGGCCGCGCCTAGGCTGGCCTGGCCTTCTAGGCTTTCAAGGCGTGGAATGGGCAGGTGTGGGACAGGGGGTGGTTGGAGGGGTGGGGGGTCATGGGTAGGGAGGGTGCGTGTGAGGTAGCCAGCGCTAAGGTACGAGGCACGAGCTTCACTGTGGTGAGGATGTGTGTGAAGGGTGCAGGGTGTGTGTGTGGTGTGTATGTGTGTGTTTAGTGAGGGTGTGTCGATGCAGAGTGAAGTGTGTGTGGTGTGTATGTGTGTGGTGAGGGTGTGTTCGTGCAGGGTGCATTGTGTGTGGTGTTTATGTGCGTGGTGAGGGTGTGTGGGTGCAATGTGTGTGCGGTGTGTATGTGTATGTGTGGTGAGGGTGTGTGGGTGTGGGGTACAGGGTGTGTGATGTGTGTGTCGTAGTGGTGTGGTGGTGTGGTGATGTCCCTCTGGTAATAATGTGGGTTTGGTGGTGTGTGATGTGTGTTGTAGTGGTGTAGTGGGGTGGTTGTGTGTGATGTGTATGTTGCAGTGGTGTAGTGGAGTGGTTGTGTGTGGTATGTGTGTTGTAGTGGTGTAGAGGGGTGGTTGTGTGTGATGTGTGTTGTAGTGGTGTCGTGGGGTGGTTGTGTGTGATGTGTGTGTTGTAGTGGTGTAGTGGGGTGGTTGTGTGTGATGTGTGTTGTTGTGATGTAGTGGGGTGGTTGTGTGTGATGTGTGTGTTGTAGTGGTGTAGTGGGGTGGTTGTGTGTGATGTGTCTGCTGTAGTGGTGTAGTGGTGTGGTTGTGTGTGATTTGTGTGTTGTAGTAGTGTAGAGGGGTGGTTGTGTGTGATGTATGTTGTAGTGCCGTAGTGGGGTGGTTGTGTGTGATGTATGTTGTAGTAGCGGGGTGGTTGTGTGTGGTGTCTGAGCTAGTGATGTGTGTGCTAGTCGTATACAGCTAATGCTACATGGGGGTGGGGGTGATGTCCGTCTGGTGAGACTCTGGGTCTGGACCAGAGAGGATGATACTGTATTAAGTGGGGGTGAGGTGTACGGCTGCAGGGTGCACACAGGGTGTGGGCGTGTGTGTGTGTGGGGGGGGGGCAGCTTAGACAGGGAATAGATGGGGGTGTCGACTCTAATAACATGAGTGACACCCACCCCCTGCTACCACTCACAGCTGCACCCTCAACTATGCATGCAGCCACCCCCCCCCCCCCCCCCCCCCCCCCCGCCCCCACTCCCACCTTTACAACCTCTCCTTATGGCCCTGTCAGACTACGATGTAATGACGTCCACGTAGGGAGAACGTGAGGAACGTTGAACTTCTCGGCGTAGTATGCAAATTTGGGCACAAGTTGAACGTGGATGCAGCGTAGTGGACGAGAGCGTAACGTTGGTAAAGCATAGTGATACCGTCATTCAACGAGAGAGGACAACGTCACTATGCTCACGGAACGTTATGAACGTTATTCCATCGCCAGAAGAACGTTACGTGACGTTACCTACGTCATGAGATGTTGAACGTACGTTGGATGCATGTTCTCCTGACGTTCTCCTGACGTTCTCCTGACGTTCTCCTGACGTTCTCCTGACATTCCCATTACGCCACATGGGCATTTGCACCCGGTTTAATGTGGGTCAACGTAGTGGAACGGAGTTGAACATAGTGAGCAGCGTTGGAAAAACGTCCGTTTAATGTCATTGACGTTCACTGAACGTGAACAGAACGTACGGCGAACGTAAACCCTTACGTTCGAGCTACGTCAACATTTTTTAACATGTCCAAAATCTCGACGTAACTCGACATAACACGGCGTAATGTGACGTAGCTTGACGTCAGTCTAACGTCATTATGACGTCATCATAACATCATCCAATGTACATCAACGTAATGACGAAAAATCGCCACGTTAGGCTCACGTTCGCTTGTTATGTCGTAGTGTGACAGGGGTATTACTCACACCTGCGTCTACACACACATACCCCCAACACTGACTGATGGCAGGTGCCCCACTCAACGCCTCCCCACCACTCCACCACAACTACTCCCTCACAACCCTACACCCATCGTCACCTGCCCATCACCTGGCAGTGTTGCAATGAGGGCGGAAACCTCCAGTGCGACTGACTCTGGTCAACATCCGGTCGAGGAGCGGTGGGCCGAGATGGCGCCACCGGAACAATGTTGCATCCTAAGGAGTATAGGAATAATAATAATAATGTCATGGGGGTGATGACATGGGAAATATTGTGCCTAGAGCGGGACTCGAACCCACACTATCTAGGCTCACTGATGTCACCACACTACCCATGCCTACCTGTCTATGTGGCTCCTTGCCTGAGAGGTCAATGCACACCATTACACTCGTCCCCCTGGGAGTGTAAGTCTTTCAACGCTTACAATTACATACATACCGGCAGTGCACTTACACATACACAGGGTATGTTCAACAACCATACAACGCATCGCTTGTACAGGATCCTGGTCACGGCAACCAGTGTCATGGGGGTGATGGAAATGGGAAATATTGTGCCTTGAGCAGGACTCAAACCCACATCTCTTTGCATTCTGGGCCAGTGTGCTAACCATTATACCACCTAGGCTCCCTGATATTAACACACTACCCGTGCCTACCTGTCTATGTGGTTCCTTGCCCGAGAGGTCAGTGCAGACTTCTACACTCATCCCCCTGGAATTGTGAGTCTTTTAATGCTTACAATTACATACATACAGGCAATGCGCTTACACATACATATGCAGGGTAGGTTCAACAACCATACAGCACATAGCTTGTACAGGATCCTGGTCACAGTAACCAGTGTCATGGGGAGTGATGAAAATGGGAAATATTGTGCCGAATGCGGGACTCAAACCCATATCTCTTTGCACTCCAGACCAGTGTCCTAACCATTACACCACCTAGGCTCCCTGATGTCACAACACTACCCACGCCTACTTGTCTATGCGGCTCCTTGCCTGAGAGGTCAGTGGAGACTACTACAATAACAAGTATATTCCCTTCCGTATCTTTCTACTCACATAATACATTATACATCATAATATATAAAAGCAAGTATGCATACATATATATATAGTGTCATTAATTATAGTCATATAAATTAACGGAGGAATTACTGTTATGTTGTTGGTATATATATTACTATGATTATATTCCAAGGTATTCTCAGCCGCGACCCACCCCTATGGTCAATTGTGCGGATCGACGCGACTGGAGCGCCACCTGCGAGTGCAGTGGAAACTAAACCCAACGTGTTTCCCGCACTTCTGTCATAATTTTTAATTTATATAATATATATATATATATATAGTTACGCATATAATTATATGCATAAACATAGATGAGTAACAATAAATATTTTGTGTTTGTTTGATTGGCTACTTTCTTGTGGTTTTGCATCATAGCAACTTCTAAGGTGATATCAAGATGGGCAGCAACTTGTGGTAATGCACGCTCATGGTTGGGTGTTGGAGTTATATGTCCTCTCAACATCTAAGGTCATTTCAAGCCGGGTAGCGACTTGTGACAATGCGCACTCATGGCAACATTATAGTTCTGCCCCACTGGGAAATAAGGCCGCCATCACCATGACCTGATATCCCACTCAGTCACATTATCCTGACTTTGAGCTAACCAGTCCTTGCCCCATCCTAGTAATGCCAATCACCAGGTTAGGAAGTGAGAAGTATCAATGTTATATATATAAATCATTGGTTTGACTCGGCCGGGAACCGAACACCCGATCTCCCCCATGCGAGGCCGCGCTCGCCCCGATGACACCCTCATGGTGACTTTATAGTGTCGCCCCACTGGGAAACTAGGCCAGCAACATATTGACTAAATATTCCAGTCAGTCACACTATGCTGGTACAGAGCAGCTTTCCCTCTCTTGTTATGGCCAAATCCAAAGTTTGATAGTAATAAGTATCAAGCACTGCAAGACACACACCTCAAACAAAGACCGCATTACCAACAAGAAGGTCCATGCTAAGATCCAACAGACAATCTCCGGACAATTGTACAGATAAATAAACCGCAGTGGTATGGTCTGAGGGTGAAAAATAAACTGGAGTTTATTTTGTCACTTTGTTAAATTACATAATTCACCAGATTTGAGTTTCTGTCATTTAGTGAGATAAATAATTAATATTACCAACAGTAACATAAGTTACACTACCACACCCACACCCACACCCACACGCACACCCACACCCACACGCAAACCCACACCCACACCCACACCCACGCCCACACCCACACCCACACCCACACCCACACCCACACCTACACCCACACCCACACCTACACCCACACCCACCCCCACACCCACCCCCACACCCAACCCCCACCCACCCCACCCCACACCCACACCCACACCCACACCACCCACACACACCCACACCCACACCACACATCCATCGCCACACAGACACACGCACAGACACACGCCCACAGACATCCTACACCCCCCCCCCCCCACCCCCACCACCACCCCCACAACCTTGCAGCAGGACCCGGGTTCGCTTGAAACGCCAGTAACCAAATACGATAATGATCGCTATGGATGTGAACAGATCCGATTATCGGACATAATCGCGTCGCTCCAACAGTTGCAGTCGTCGTCTACACGCCAGTTGTGACCCGCGGCCTTGACCCCCCCTCCGCACTGAACCCCCCCCCCTCCCACCCACACACCATCCAATCACAGGGTCGGGTGTACTACTAGCTAACCAGATGGGATGGCCGAATAAGTTGAGCGTCCGTCTCCTGTTTTGGGAGATCAGGGGATCCGAAGCCATGGGTTTGTGGGTTCGAACCATGGTCGACACAGACCAATGACTTAAAAATGTATACATGTCGCTTCCTAGTAGCATTACGAGGAGAGGGCAAGGACTGGTTGGCTCAATATCAGGATAATCTAACTGAGTGGGATATCAAGTCATGGTGATGTTGGCCTGGTGTACCATCGGGACAGCACTATAAATTGTGTCATGAGTGTGCACTGTTACAAGTCAGGATCCGTCCTGATATGACCTTAGAGGTTGATAGGGCGTAAAACAACAAACAAACAACACACAAGATAACAAAGATAATTCCGCAAAAAAAAATGCCACACCATAGACATACACAAAACAGTCCAACAGAGATTCCAACAAAGATGGCGTAAGTCAGTTTGCAAGACGGTACTTCCGGTCAGATATCTATTTATTTCTGTTTTTATTTTATTTATTTTTTGGCCAGGGGGGTGGGGGGGGGGGTAAAAGAAAGTTTTCTAGTCAGGATTATAGCATAACATTTGTGAAGCCCAAAAAGTTACCTATATTATTTTGTTCTCCAACGCAGACACAGTAATACTTATTAAGCATGTAGTGTTGCATATGAGGACTAGTCAGTCAATTAACAAAAAGTATGTTCCAGCATTTCGAGGTGGATCGAACATTTCTTTGGCGTTTGTTCGCTCCACATAACTCCAAAGTAAACCTTTAAAATAAACTCTACATCAAATTTAAAGTAAATTAGTTCATGACGATCATCTTAATTCTTTTTAAATCGAAGAATCAATGTGCCATCACTTGTGGCAATTTGGATTCTCACCGCTGTGTATAACTTACAATGTCATCAAAGGCCAGTTGCTCTCATCTGCTCATATCATGTCTATGTTGTGTGGGATGTTAAAAGTCCCTTGGGTCGGTAAAAGTGTAGGCACGGGCTTTCTATCACCCAACTATTTAATCGTGAAACAAGACTATTCAGATTAATCGAGGATAGGCAATATAAATCTTCAAGAAAAAATGTATATTTTGTCTCAACAAATTATGGCAGAAACTATCATCCTGTGTAGGTAGCTGAAACAGTGGCTAATGGTAAATCTGTTTTACCCCCTCCTCACCTTCTCCTACCCCCACACCCTATCATGGCCAGGAACCTGAGTGATGGCTGTGTGAACAACAAATTTGATATCTTGCAATTGCTATATTGGAAGGTGCTTGACAACAGATATTGACAGGAAATACAATAAAACCTTTCTAACGAAACACCTCCACAAACCGACCACTCCCCTATATCTATCGTTTTATTTGGGTCCCAAATGATCACCCATACAATACAATTGTAATGATACAAATAATTCCCTAAAACGACCACCTCCCTAAATAGACCATTTAAAGTCGGTTCCATGGTCGGTCGATTTAGAGCGGTTTTAGATACTAACTGGCATTATTCCATCGGCTACAGGTTAATTTTATGATACATACGTCATGGCCGAATGAGTTCGAGCGTCCGTCTCCCATGTTGGTAAACCGTGAGTTTGTGGCTTCGTGGCTTCGAAACCTGGTCGAGTCAAACTAATTACTTTAAAATGTCTACTTGTTGCTTCTGAGCCTCGCACTCATCATTATTAGGATAGGGCAAGGAGCAGTGGAATAAGGAAGACCAATTGTCCGCGATTGAAATTTCTCCTGCTTAAACAACTAATGTAGCAACAACAAAAAATAACAATACGAATCAGGATTCAGTGAATTAGTCTGATAAACAGGTACATGGCCCACTTAAAGTAACAATTCACACGCAAAACACCGTAAACGCCGATCCAAAAATTGAGCAAAACCTTGGAGTCAGCGTGTCAAGAGGTTTATTTTTAATATTTCTATTTTTTCTTTTCATTGCTCCCTAGCCATTTCATCACAAGAAAAGCGGAATAAATGACGATTAAAATTAGGTTCATGGAACAAAATCTGTTATTTTAATTAACTTTTTGGATTAACGTTCACAGGTTTTTGCGTCTGAATCTTATATACAGTAAGACCTCTCTAACCGACCACCTTCACAGATCAAACACTCCCCTATATCGATCGCTTTATTTGGGTCCCAAACGATTGCCCTTACAATATACCATTGTAACAATAAACAAAACTCCATAAACCGACCACCTCCCTAAATGGAAGTCGGTCCCGTAGTTGGTCGATTTAGAGAGGCTTTATTTTGAATGCAGATAATACATATACAGTAAAACCTCTCTAATCGACCACCTCCACAGATCGACCACTCCCCTATATTGATCGCTTTATTTGGGTCCCAACAGTACTATTGCATGGCTATTCTAACTCCCTAAACCGACCACCTCCCTAAATGGACCACTTAAAGGTGGTCCCATGGTCGGTTGATTTATAGAGGTTTCACATAGTCGAACGAACAGGGCTGCCCTCTACGGAAGATCTTCTGATCAAAAGGGATCTCTGGTGGACTGGACACCTCATGAGGATGTCATCAGAGAGGCTAGAAAAGCAGATCCTCTACTCTCAACTGTCTTCTGGTTACAGAAAGAGAGGGGGCCCTCGTCTCCGGTTCAAGGATACCATCAAGAGAAACCTGAAGCTGAGAGACATTAAGACAAAGTGATGGACATCACTCTCACAGTAGAGAGCTAAATGGAGAGCGGCAGTCAAGTAATGAAAGCAGTCTTTGTCGGATCGCAGCTGACAGCATGATCATGATGATGATGATGATGACTGTATACAAATAAGCACATACATCTTCAGCAATAATACGGGTGCTTTTACATGCCTCCGTAGGTTGGGTTGACTTATTCAGGGTGCGCTAGTCTCACTGTCCTCGGGCCTGGCTCCGTGTGTGAGGGCTGGGTGTGGACGGGGCGTGGCCGGGGTTACATGACCGGGGAGTCCGGTTGCTGCCTGCCGGAGCTCCGTGGCAGGTACTCCGGGGGATTCACCGCCACTCGGAGCCCTCCCTGATGACCGGTTTGTCGAGACCTGGCCTCAGCAGGGCCGTATTTAGTAAGCGATAGCGGAGGCTGCTAAACGTATGTTCTACGTAGTGTGGGCGGTGGGTTCCTGGTACCCCTGATATTAACTCAGACAGGATGGCCGAATGAGTTGGAGCGCCAATCTCCCATGCTGGTAGATCGTGGGTTTGAATCCCGGTCGAATCAAACCAATGACTTAAAAATTTATACTTGTCGCTTCCTAGCCAGATGCTCGGCATTATTAGGATAGGGCAAGGAGCAGTGGAATGAGGAAGAACAGTCGTTTGTGACTGAAATTTCCCCTGCTTAAACAACTAATGTACCAACAACAAAAAACGAAAGAAAAATGTGAGAGTTTGGAGGGGATTTGACGTGAATAGTGTGATTTGATTCTGAAGCAGTATGTTCAGCATATATATGTAGAGTACATACACACTGATACAGTAAAACCTCTCTAACCGACTACCTCCACAGATCGACCAGTCCCTTATAGCGATGGCTTTATTTTGGTCTTTACTCTTATGAATACCATTCTTGACATAGACAGTAAAACCTCTATAACTCGACCGACCACAGGACTGACTATAAGTGGTCCATTTAGGGAGGTGGTCGGTTTAGGGAGTTAGAATATCCATACAATAGTACTGTTGGGACCCACATAAAGCGATCGATATAAGGGAGTGGTCGATCTGTGGAGGTGGTCGGTTAGAGAGGTTTTACTGTTGTACCTAAACCTCTCTAAATCGGCCGACCATGGGACCAAATTAAAATGGTTCATTTAGAGAGGTGGTCGGCATAGGCAGGTTTAAAAAAAACATTACAATGATGTTGTATGAGTGATCGTTTGGGACCTAAATAAAGTTATCGATATAGTGGAGTGGTCGATCTGTGGAGGTGGTCGGTTAGAGAGGTTCAACTGTGTGGTGTTCTCTGTGGTGGAGTGGTTAGAGTGTCTGACTTTTCTAGGTCGGACTCCTAATCTGAAGGTCAGTGGTTCGATTCCCCATGCCCCCACCTCTGCCAATTTGGATTTCCAGCGCTGTGTATAACTTACAGCGACATCAAACGCCAGTTGCTCTCATACCATGTCTATGTGGTGTGGGAGGTTAAAAATCCCTTGGGTCGGTAAATGTGTAGGCTCGGACAAACTGTCTAATGGTGAAAACAAGTCTAGTCAGACTTATCCATAATAGGCAGTATAAATCTTCAAGAAAAAGAAAAAAAAGTGTATATATGAAGAGTTCTGCCGAAAATCCTCGTAAACACCAATCCAAAAATTAACTTAAACCTTTATATAAAGGCCTTCATATGAATAAGGATTCTGTAACCAGAAGACAGTTGAGAGTAGAGGATCTGCTTTGGTAGCCTGTCTGATGACATCCTCATGAGGCGTCCAGTCCACCGGAGATTCTTTTTGATCAGAAGATCTTCCGTAGAGGGCAGCCCCGTTTATTCGGGTATGTAAAACCTCTATAAATCAACCGACCATGGGACCAACTATAAGTGGTCCATTTAGGGAGGTGGTTGGTTTAGGGAGTTAGAATATCCATACAATAGTACTGTTGGGACCCAAATAAAGCGATCGATAAGGATTCTGCTATAAATTTGTTCTGCCGTTATTATTTTAAATCTGTTCACTTTTGGCTTCCATGTCACAAAGCTGGTATAGAGTTTCTGAGAACTACCCGTATATGAAGAGATGCGCCACAATAACCAACAAATGTTACCTTGACTACCAGGTTTAAGCTAAAGCTGCTATCATTTTGATAATCAAATCCATTTTATTTCCCACAAAAATCAACACGCCCCCTATATAATGAATCACTCGAGATAAAATCGATCAAATTCACTTGTAAAAAACACAACAATACATTTTCTTCTTTACAGAGAACAACTCCAATGGATTTGTCGATTTGTTGTGCCTGAGCTCTTCATATATATATATATATATATATATATATATATATATATATATATGTATATATAATTATAAATACATTATACAATAAAACCTCTCTAACCGACCACCTCCACAGATCGACCACTTCCCTATTGTGATCGTTTTATTTGGGTCTCAAACGATCGCCCCTTACAATATCATTGTAATGATGAAAAAAACTTCCTAAACCGACCACCTCCCTGAATGGACCATTCAAAGTTGGTCCCATGATATGTCGATTTAGAGAGGTTTTGCTGTATATAGATATACACATATATACATTGTACAGATAAACCTCTCTAACGGACCACCTCCAGAAATCGACCACTTCGCTATATCGATCGCTTTATTTGGGTCCAAAATGATTACTCCTTACAATACCAATGTAATGATACAAAACTTCCGCAACCGACCACCTCCCTAATTGGACCATTTAAAGTCAGTCCCATGTTA
This sequence comes from Branchipolynoe longqiensis, assembly GCA_030323885.1. Lineage (NCBI taxonomy): Eukaryota > Metazoa > Annelida > Polychaeta > Phyllodocida > Polynoidae > Branchipolynoe > Branchipolynoe longqiensis. The sequence continues at coordinate 53,843,061 of CM059201.1, read as the reverse complement.
GGTCGATTTAGAGAGGTTTTACTGGATTTTGGACATAGATGAGGGAACTGCCTGGGAAATACCCTGCCCATGCACTATCATATACTCCACAACACAGAGGAATACAAATGACTGGTTCACAGTAAAATACACACAGTGCTTCCACGTGTAGCACATTTGCATGCCGTATAAGTGTTATATAGAAATAAAAGAATGGAAGTCTCACCTGCATTTCTCGTCATCCAACACAAGCGGGACCTAGCTCAGGCGGTAGAGTGTCCACCTGTGAAGGTGTTGAGCATCCTATCGATCCTGCTCAGTGGACACATTTGCAGTTTGGAGTATTTTCCGTTCCAACCAGTGGTCCATAACCGGTTCATTAAAGGATGTGGTCATGATGTCCTGTCTATGGGAAAGGACATGCTAAAGACCCCTTGCTGCGTATCGGATTGAGTAGCCTATTTGGCGGTCATGGGTTTCCACCAAAGAAATATGTCAGAATGACTGTATATTTGACATCCAATAGCCAATAGCCGATAATGAAAATCAATGTGCTCTAGAAGCATCGTTAAATTGTTATATTTTTATGTGTGATGAATGGATGTACCCTACTCATACTGGATAATTGTGTTAACACTTGGTCTCACTGCTGGGCAGCATTAATCCAATTTGATTTAAATCTTTAGAATTTTGTCTTAGTAATAATTTTGGTTTTCTTGCTTCTTGTTTATGGTTTGTAACTGTTTGTAGATTGCAAACAGTGCAACATCCAGCTTTCACTATACTTTGTTAGTCCCAGCAACTAACCATGGCCTGGCATGATTATTTTGTGAGCACAAATGACCCTCCAACCTCTTCTTATTACCAATACTGTCTTCTCTGTGGCCTTCTCTGTGGCGGAGTGGTTAGAGTGTCTGACTATTTTCTAGGTCAGACTCCTAATCTGAGGGTCGGCGGTTCGATTCCCCATGCCCCCAGCTCTGCCAATTTGGATGTCCACCGCTGTGTATAACTTACAGAGTCATCAAAGGCCGGTTGCTCTCATACCATGTCTATGTGGTTTGGGAGTTTCAAAATCCCTTGGGTCGGTAAAAGTGTAGGCTCGGGCTTTCTATCGACCAGCAGTGGAATGAGGAAGACCAGTCCTCTATGACCGAAATTTCTCATGCTTAAACAACTAATGGACCAACAAAAAAAAGAAAAAAAGTGCTAAGAGCGCTGGCTTCCCATGTGGAAAGTCGGGGTTCGAATCCTGGCTGAGCCAAGCCAAGGATTTGCAAAATTTATATTTGTAGCTACCTAGCCTGACAGTAAGCATGACTAGGCTAGATTCAATTGGGTGTAGTGACTGGTTATATATATAACTTATAAGTGTAGTAGTCTATACATGAGCCCCACTACCATGCGGTGGCGGCATATACTACGCCGCACACCTACGCAGTTACACTGAACTGTGCTAGGTGGCAGCACGCTAGCCACCGGGCAGAGCCCTGACTGGGTTGCCCTCTACTGCATGTGGCTAGCACACCCCGCACCCACCTATAGAGACAACGTGGGACCTGGCAAGTTAGGGGGCAGGTCAGTTGACTGTTGACGCCACAGAGAGCATAGAGGTTTTGTAATAAACCAGGTTGAAGCGTACTGACACTAAATCGTGGTCTTCTTCCGTGAGTGCGTGACAGTGTGGAAGACCATGGGTGTATATGAAGAATACATATATCACCAGAGAGGTGCATTATAAATGTTATTACTAAAACAAAATTCAACAGATTGAAATCTAATTGGATTAGTGCTGCCCAGCGGTGAAAACAAGTGTTAACACACTTATTCATTATGAGCAGGGTAAATATATTCAGTACACAAACAAAATGTGTGTACATAGATATAGTCTAGTTGGCCTTGTCCATGAACTCACTATCCATTTAACTATCTTCAACTTAGGTGACCCACAATGTAATGAATAGTGTGATTTGATTCTGAAACAGAATCCTCTTCTTATAATAGCCCCAGTGTCCCATTATTATTGACTCGCCTTAAATGAAGGCGATGCCTTGGTTATTGAGTTGTAACCGAATCCGAATCAACTCCCCAAGCACTAGTATAGAACACAAGCACACATTAATGGCCACTCTTCGGAAGGCAATTGTATTTTTATCAAATATATATTTGTGTAACTGACAGAGATCTCATATTACATCGGCATTTTAGGGAAATAACAAAATGGAACAAAGGCAAGTCTGGAGGAAATGACGAGGCATATCATATGCAGATTTAGTATCTTTCAGAATATATGTGAACCTAGCATTCTCTCTGAATCGACCGACTATGGGGACGACTTTAAATGGTCCATTTAGGGAGGTGGTCAGATTAGGGACGGATTTTTTTATATCTAGACAATGATATTGAAAGGGCGATCGTTTCGGATGCAAATAAAGCGATCGATATCGAGGAGTGGTCGATGTGTGGATGACGTCCGTTAGAGAGGTTTTTAATGTAGTGTATTGCCACGGTGAGAATATATTATGACGCGAGGTACTGCACTGATGCCTACTAATGACGTCCATTTACCACCAAGATCCACCCACCAGAATAGTCACCATAACATTGTATAAAGTCCTCGACCCGAATCTGTGGTTGTGTAGGCAGGCTATAATGAAATCAGTACAGGCAAGAAGAGAAAGGAAGAGTATAAAGAATGAAAGTAGAGAGTGAGACAATGGCCTCAGGTTTATTATTATATAGTGGTAGATGGATCTGGTATGGCATACCACCTGACCGTGTTCTCCAATGAGAATCAAGCATTTACAGTTCCACCAATCAACATCAAGCATTCCTGTGTCACCATGGCTACAGTGATATGCACACCACCACCATGCAGTGTGGCTGCTTGGCCACCACCTGCCTGAGCTGAGTGTGTGGTGCTCCATGACTAACAGAGGGGGGAGGGGGTAGTGGGTAGAGCTCCAAGTGCCCCTTACACAGTATCTCTAGTGCTTTTTTCACACTATCTGACTAATACACAATGACTATTGACCATGAGTAAAGTATCACCAGCAACTACACAAATACATTCATGCACCTGGCACTATATACCATTTACCATTATAGACCATTTGCATTCCCCCACCAATGCGTTTTAATCAGAATATTTTACAATGGCGTGAGAAAGGATGCATGTCATGCTTACTACCTGACATAAAGGCTGGGTTAGCTTGCATTTTTTTGCAATTCATCCTCTACTAACTTAAATTACAATATTGCTCAACTCGCTCAGCAAGTTAATAAATGTTTGTATTATTATTATCGTTTAATTGTGACATGTGGCTTATGTCTTCGCAAATTGCGTCCTCAAATATGATCTTATTTGTTGAAGTGTTAAATTGTTCAGATGCATTTGGTAATTGCCAGATGGAATGGCCGAATCAGTTAGAGCGTCTGTCTCCCGTGTTGGTAGTTAGATCATGGGATTGTGGGTTTGAATCCTGGTCAAGTCAAACCAATGAAATACAAATTTATACTTGTCGCTTCCTAGCCAGACACTTGGCATTACTAGGATAGGGCAAGGAGCAGTGGAATGAGGAAGACCAGTCATCTGCGACTGAAATTTCCACTGCTTAAACAACTAATGTACTGACAAAGAATTACAAAATTAGCTATTGTCAGCTTGCAATGATTGCATTGAGTGTACAGGTAGGCAGATCACCCCTGAGAGGAATGTCAACCAAATGAAACCTACGATATTCAATGGTTAAATGTAACACCTTAGACAGAGTAGGTCAGGATTCATCTACCCAGCACTCTTTTACTGTACGTCATGGCTCCTTTAAGGATTTTGTTCAAATCACACTTTTGTTCTTCTTGTTTTATTTAACAACGCCTCTGGAGCACATTGATTTTAATCATCGGCTATTGGACGTCGAAAATCTGGTCATTCTGACATATGTTTTACAGAAAATCTGCTTCTGCCATATAGGCTACTCTTTCCGATATGCAGCAAGGGGTCTTTTATATGCTCTTTCCCACAGCAGGACAGCACATATGACAAACTTTGATGAACCAGTTGTGGACCACTGGTTGGAACGGAACAAAATCATGGGTTTGCCTCGACGGGGAAACAAACTCTCGATCTCGTGCACCTGAGGCCCGCTATCAACCTATTCGGCCATTAGACCACGCCCGGTCCTGAAATGCAACTTACTTCAAGGTAAAACTGAAGTAGCTTATAATGATCAATATAATATATTTGTCTTTAAAGAATCGTGCACAAAGACAAACCCATTGGATTATGCAACACTATCACCCATTGCTGCTGATTGCAGCGCCATTTTTAAGTCATGTGACACGACCATCTTGGGTGAATCGACAGCAAGAGGATGGCGTTGGGTAAATAGGCTGTCTTCCAAATTGAGCAATCACATACTTAATTATTGCTGAGTGTGTCATTTCTTTGCCAACACTGCTTGTATCCAGCAGATCGAAGTAACTCCCCCTGCTGTACCATCGGATTCAGCACGAACAGGTTCTATTTGGTATACCCTTCCATACAGATATCCATACTTGATAATTGCACCAGTTTTTAAGTTGGATTTGCAATACTAGTTGATGCTATTGTAGTAGTCTGCACTCACCTCTCAGGGAAGGAACCGCATAGACAGGTAGGCATGGGTAGTGTGGTGACATCAGGGAGCCTATGTGGTGCAAGGATTAGCACACTGGCCCGGTATGCAAGAGATGTGGGTTTGATTCCCGCCCCAGGCAAAATATTTCTCAGATTCATCGCTCCCCCCCCACAACACTGGTTGCCGTGACCAGGATCCTGTACAAGCTACGCGCTGTATGGTTGTTGAATGTACTATGTGTATGTATATGGGTCATTCTCAGAAACTATGTACCACTTGAGGTAGTTTACATGAAATGCATATTTCAAAGAAACCCATTATTGGAGTGTCAATATTTAGATTTCATCATTTAGCCCAATAATGTGGGAGATATTTTAGATCAAAAGTAAATGTTAATATTGTGTATTATGTATCTTATTGGGATGGATGTCGGTAAATACATCGAGAATTACATCACTAATTTGTGACATTGGCAACAGCATTGAAAATAAAGTGTCACAAACTTAATGAAAACCTCTGAACAACAGCATATTTCACTTCAAATGGTCATATACAATGTCTTCATTAAGTTGAAGACATTTATTTCTAAAGAAATTATGAAAATGATGAAATAGTTAACCTTTTCCGGAGTCATTAATATCGTAACATTTGTTTCCACTTGCAAGTACTATGAAACTCTGTTTCAAACACTGAGTACAGATACAGTACATGAACTATTTTCACCATTTGACACTCTATGCATGGACCCAATTATGGTATAGTAAAAGATCAATCCTGAAATTGCCCCTAAACATTGAAATTTGAGCCGAACATTTGTGTAAAAGTGTTGTTTCCACTTGGACTGTTACCGTGCTAATATTTTTTGGCTTTTCTCTTTAATCATCACAAATAAGACAAAACCATAGCAATGAGGTTTCAACTTATTATTACTACTGTTTATAAAGCAAGTGACATGTGAAATGTCCTAAAAATGTCAAGCCTTGTGTGGAAAATATTAGATTTTGGAGTCAGATTGGTTTCCTTGCTATACTGCTATTTATTGGGTGTGAGCATCATTTGATCTACTTAAAAAAGTCAGAATATGTTTATTTTCAATTATTCAGATGCAAAAGGACATACACATTGAGGAAGCTTGTTTATAGGACTTTGACAGCATTTTGATTTTCTGGTACTGATGTCACACTATTGGTACACAACTTCTGAGAACGACCCATATGTAAGTGCATTGCCTGTACCTATTTAATTAAATGTTCATTTACAATTCCAGGGGGACGAGTGTAGCGGTCTGCACGGATCTTTCAGGAAAGGAGCTGCATAGACAGGAGGCTTGGGTAGGATGGTCACATCAGGGAGACTATGTGGTGTAAGGATTAGCACACTGGTCCGGAATACAAGAGATATGGGTTCGATTCCCGATCTAGGGGCAATATAGTGTTTAACAAAGGGGAATTATAATGGAGCACCATTGGTATTCTTCATTCCACAAGTCATTGCCCTATCCTACCAATGCTAAATGGCAGGATTGGTAGCGACAAGTATATAGCATTGAGTAATTGGTTTGGCACGGCCAGAATGTGGGTGTGTAGTTCAAACCCCACGACCAGCCACAAGTGAGTGCTCAACTCATTCAGCTATCCTACTATGTATCCCAATCATTCATGAAATTGTTCTTATCCAGAAAAAAAACTATCTTTAGTGTCTTGTAAAAATCATGGGTATGCACTATTCTCTTTAGAAATGGTGGCTATTTGAAAAATTGAAATTGAAAATTGAAATATATATACAAAGAATTTGTTCATGGAGAAAGTAAAACGCTATGGCTACATTTATTGGCTACATAATGATGCGATTTAAATGATGATACTAGGTCTGGTTGATCTGCGCGAGAGGTTTGAAGAGAGCAGTGCAACATTTCATGTACAATATAGTAGTTGAAACAAAACATGACTTTCTGCATAGATAGGGTTGCCAAAGTGTTGGTTTTCTACTGATTACCAAATCCATATCTTAATATAGATGGAAGATTAGATTAGATTAGATCATCGTGTTTGAGCTATATGCTCAGGCCAAGTCGGAGACTCCACCATAAGAGCCCATCACATGTGGTGAGGATGCTCTGTTCAGTTTTGCCATGTGCAGTAATGAGTTTGAATCTGCTGGCATTAGCTGGGTGTATCCTGGAATCTGAGCTTCATCTGAAATTCTTGTTAACGCCTTGTCAAGCTGCCTTTTGAATGATTGCACACTGCAGTTTGATTGCTTTCTAATGTAAGCTTGCATTGAAGAGCTGGATGCCTCGGACAGAAAGACTTCTGTCCTGCAGGGTTCTTGTTGATTGTGAGGCTTTTGTATTTATTGCTGGTACCTTACCAAGTCTACCATATCTTTTTGAATGATACATTGTTAGGCCATAGTTTGGTACTGTGCCTTCAATCATTTTCCAGATGTACTCGATGGAGAAGATCTTGAGGAATTTTAGTCTGTCCCAGTAATCCAGGCTCTTGGTGTCTTCGATATATGAGATAAGAAACATAAAGCTTTATGTTAATATATTTATTATTTTAATTGATGAACAACTTAGAACACACCGACATATTGAAAACGATGACTTGTAATGTTCTACGCGTAGATTCCTGGTGGATCAGTGCGTCAGTTGGGATACAGATCCTTTTTTTGTTTCATGTGATGTGAGAATAGTGCTGATAACCAGATTTCTATGGCGATATTCATGTAATACAGTAGCCTGCTCGCCTGAATAAAACTGGTCTCAGACTCCAAAACGAATATCACATTTTAGGTGTCATGCTTATTATTAAACCGCATGCAAATGGCATTTCCTGTTAGAGAAAATCACCAACATTTCTAAGATAGCACCACATCATGTTCTCTGTGGCGGAGTGGTTAGGGTGTCTGACCTTTTTTCTAGGTGGGACTCCTAATCTGAAGGTCAATGGTTTGATTCCCCCTGCCCCCACTTCTGCCAATTTGGATTTTAACTGCTGTGTATAACTTACAGCATCATCAAAGGCCAGTTGCTCTCATACCATGTCTATGTGGTGTGGGAGGTTAAAAATCTCTAGTGTCGGTAAAAGTGGAGGCTTGGGATTTTTATCACAAACTGTCTAATGGTGAAAACAAGTCTATTCAGACTCATCCATAATATCCAGTACAAATCTTCAAGAAAAATAAACATATTATCATGCTACTTTGGGATTTCGTCCTTCAGATTTCTAAAATGCACAAGTACCTTGCAGCAAGTCATATCCATAGTAGTACTTATCTTCAAACAAGGACAGACAATGCTATTTTTTATAATGTCAAGGGCATATCCTCTAGTCCACATTTACATAATAAGATCCACATAATAGCTGCAAAACCAATCGTTTATATTTTTCAAACCATATCCGGATCTCAGGTATTAATACTTCAAATGTACCATGTCTCCTAAGGCTGGAACAATAGTGCCTCAGGACTGAACAAAATTATGTTATTCAATAAACCCCGCCAGTTAAGCTGGAAAGTATCGGAATAGAATGGTTCCAGATTCTGCCAATAGACTTGACTAGCTTAAAGCTGCATAGTCCGATGAAAAGGCCAAATTTTCAAAACAAAAATAATTATCTAAATTGGATTCTAGATACGTACCTTTGATTCTGGTGCACTTATTAAACATTTATTGCCACACATATGGGGATAGTGAGGCAATTGAATATAACCTGTTACTGCAGAGGACTATGGTGTCAGAGTTTTGGCAAGCTTGCCAAAATTAATTTAGCATGGTTGCACTTCAAATATCTCAAAAGTTACCCACTTAAAATAAAAGTTACTTCAACCTAAAGAAAGGTACATTATAACGATCAACCTAATGTATTTATCTCAGAAAATCTCAAAAACCTAAAAACCATCAGACTATGCAACTTTAACTGGAGCGGTGTAATACATGAAGAGAGTGGTAGCAAAATTCCAGAAGAAAAACACAATATACAGTAAAACCTCCCTAACCGACCACCTCCACAGATCGACCACTCCCCTTAATCAATCGCTTTATTTGGGTCCCAACAATACCATTGTAACCCTATTGTAACTCCCTAAACCGACCACCTCCCTCAATCGAATACTTAAAGTCGGTCCCAAGTTCGGTCGATTTAGAGAGGTTTCACTGTATTTTTCTTTTAGAAAATATTTATTACAAGGATATGACCTTGAATCCTTTTGCGATATGAATATCTGAATATAATCAGGCATTTTATTATTTTTCAAAGCATTCTTTACAGAGATATAGCATGTTGAAATCATAGGCACTCAGGGAATGTACCCAAATAGAGTGGTTAGAGATTCTGCCGACAGCTGTCACTAGCTTAACTAGTGGGGTCTATTGGAACAACAATTTTGAACAACAAGTGAAAAGCTATATATGGCCGCACACAGGAAGAACGATAGGATATATAGGATGCATTTATACCACTGGTCCGATAACTTGCAACTGAAGCCATTTTTCTTATATGGCAACCATTGTCCATATGTTTTTGATAACTTTCATGAAATGCAAAGAAACAAGAAATAGAAAAAGAAGGATAATCACAGATGGGTGTCGATAACATGTCTTCGAGAATCATGACTTATCAGGCAAAATAAAACACTGTTTAAAAACAACCAATGCCAAAATAAAAACACATTGTTTTTTGTGGAGAGCATCTGTGATGTGGAATGATGTAGAAAGCCTGATCAGAATACAGAGTCAGTGTGTCATGTTCCCTGGATTCCTATCCCAAAATAGTTGGGGTTCATGTCTGTAATCTATGTAATTCAATGAAGGCCTGCAATTTTCTGAATCAATATGATCTAAAATGTTGGCGTGTGTCTTGGTTTCGAAAATCGGGTGACCCCTCCCCCCCCGATTCCTTTCCCAAAATAGTTGAGTTGCATGTCTTTGATTTATGTAATTCAACGAAGGCCCACACTTTTCTGAATGAATATGATCTAACTACTGAATTCAGGTATTCGCATGTGTTTTGGCTTCGAAAAACTGATGTCGTCATCAGACTCTGCAGCTTTAACTTGACCATATAGAAACCAAAACACTACTCGATTTGATGTTGCACATCCAACTTAGATACTGGTGCACTAATTAAGTATTTATTGCAGTTTGGTGTTTCCGTGCAACACCGGTATGCTCAGAAATAGATCATCATCATCATCATGCTGTCAGTCATGATGCGACAAAGACTGCTTTCATTACTTGACTGCCGCTTTCCATTTAGCTCTCTGCTGTGAGAGTTGCATCCATGAGTCGGTCTTAATGGCTCTCAGCTTCAGGTTTCTCTTGATGGTATCCTTGAACCGGAGACGATGGTGCCCTCTCTTTCTGTAACCAGAAGACAGTTGAGAATAGAGGATCTGCATCGGTAGCCTGTCTGGTGACATCCTCATGAGGTGTCCAGTCCACCGGAGATTCTTTTTGATCAGAAGATCTTCCTTAGAGGGGAGCCCCATCTGTTTGAGTATTTCCTTATTTGTCACTTTGTCCTTCCAGGTTAGCCTCATGATTGAAGACAGATGTCGCATCATGAAGGCATGCAGCTTTTTCACCTGTCGTCTGTCATCAGAAATAGATACAAAGCCTATATTAAGGATTTCGATGTGCACATCAAACATTTATTGTCCATGATTTCATTTCAATATATCGAAAATCTCTTGACGTTTGGTGCATTCAGGGGATCGATTATTTGTATCTGTCTTTAACTACTTCATGACCTCCAATAGCCTATGTATACTTCTTGTCATGTTGGGGAGTTGCTAAACAAACAAAGAATCATGTGAACCAATCCGTGTGTGTAGTATAGGAAAGTGGGATTTGAAAGTGGGATCGTGTGTTCGAACCCTGGTCGAGTCAAACCAATGACTTAAAAATTGATACTTGTCGCTTCATAGCCATGTACTCGGCATTATTAGGATAGGGCAAGGAGCAGTGGAATGAGGAAGACCAATCATCCACGATTGAAATGTCCCCTGCTTAAACAACTAATGTACACAAACAAAAAGCAGCCGGTTGGTCAAATAATGTCGTGATCCTTTAATGCTTCACAGTCCGAAACATCAAATTTTGAAAACCATACAAATTATCTGGAATTGAGTCTAGATGTATCACCTAGATACTGGTGCATGTATCAAACATGTTTCGCCCCATAGAAGGGAATACTGAGGCAATTTAATAGAATATCTTACTGCAGAAGCCTATGGTGTCAGATCTTTTTGGCATGCTTGTCAACATTAATTTTCCCATGTTTGCACTTCAAATATCTCAAAAGTTAGCCATTTACAATAAAGTCACTTCAAACTAATGTAAGGTAGATTATAACGATCAATCTAATATAATTATCTCAGAAAATTACAGAAACTCCAAAAGAGTTGGCAGGGTTTTGTTTTTGGGGGGTACATTAGTTGCTTAAGCAGGGGAAATTTCAGTCGCAGACGACTGGTCTTCCTCATTCCACTGCTCCTTGTCCTATTATAGTAATGCCGAGCATCTGGTTAGGAAGCAATACGTATCAAATTTTAAGTCATTGGTTTGACTCGACTGGGGTTTCAAGCCACGATCCTACGATCTACCAACACGTGAGACGGACGCTCTAACTCATTCGGCCATATCATTTGGTTGTTTGTTTGCTTGTTTGTTGGTTTGGTTGTTGTTTGTTGCAATGCTATCCTGCGAACGTCTACGGTCATATCATGACTTGTGACAGCGTACACTCGTGGTGACTTCATAATGCTGTTCCACTGGGATACCAGACCGCCAGCGCCATGACCCCCCATTCCCTACTCAGTTACATTATCCTAGCAGTGAGCTACACAGCCTTTGTCCTCTCCGAGTAATTCTGAGGGCCAGGTTAGCTATTGACAGGGATCACTTTTGTAAGTATTTAGCTTGACTCAGTCAGGATTTTAAATCCCAACCTTCCAGTCAGGAAGACTACGCTCCACCGGTTTGTCCCACAATATCTAGTCCCAACAGAGAGTGAATCGTTCTCATCACTCATACCCCTTACCCCATACCCCCACCCACGCACTCACACACCCACATACCCTCCCACCCAAACCCCACCCCACCCCAACTCAAACCCAACACCCATTCCCAACCACACACCCACACCCAACACCCATTCCCAACCACACACCCACACCCACATCCACACCCACACCCACACCTACACCCACACACACAACCACACTCACACCCACACCCACATCCATACTCACAGCCACACCCACACCCACACCTACACCCCACCCACACCCACACCCTCACCCACACCCACACCCACACCTACACCCCACCCACACCCACACCCGCACCACAACCCACAAACCACAGACCACACGACACCCACACGCCGCCGACAGCCCACACCCACACCCACATCCACACCGTCGCCCACACCCACACCATCAACCACACCCACACCCACAGCCACAACCACACCCACACCCACACCCACCCACACCCAACCACATACCCACACCCACACCCATACCCACACCCACACCCACACACACCCCACACCCACACCCACCCACCCACACACACACACACACCCTGAACCCCCCCAACACAAGACGGCGTAACGTGTTAATAACAAAACATACATTTTTAATTTTTTTATTTTAAATTTCAACTGGCGCAAGTGGCAGACACAAACGCCCCCAGGGTTTGAAGGGCAGCTGTATTAATTGAGCCGGCGCTGCTTGTTTTGACACCGGCCTGAAGTTCGGCGCGTTCCACCAGGCGCCTCGTTCTGATCTCGGCTAATCACATGGTGCTTTGTGTGGGTCACGTGGCCGCCGAGCCGTGCCTGGTAATCTCGGCATCGTATCTGAGTTCTGACGCCGTCCCAGACTTCGTTGGTTTAGAAAAGACAGACAGACGAACAGACAGACGGATGAACAGACAGACAGAGAGACAGACCGACCGACATACAGAGAGATAGTCCGCGCCCGGTAGAATGTCTCCTGGAGACAAAGCAGACGACAATTGAGTGGGTTTATTTTGCCTATATATATATAGGCGCGAGCCTCGGGTGCGGAAGGTTGGGAGTTTGGTTCCAGGTCGAGTCAAACCAATGACCTTAACATTGGTATTTGTCACTTACTAGCCTGGTACTTTGCATTGATATGATAATTCACGACGATGGAGACAGACGTAGTGCACAAACCTTTATTGCAGTAACAAGGATCACAACATGTCAGAATATCCAGGCAATAAATACTCAATAAGTTATAGTACATGAACCACTTAATCTAGCTGCAAGCTTCCAGCAGTTGGGTATATATTAAGTACAGAGTAGGCCATGAATAATTTCTTAAACAGCATCACATCAACAGACTATCAGTTATAACAATACCATTGTTTCCTGGAATAGTTCAGCTTCCGCGGAGGAGAGTTAAACCCGAACCGCTCTGCTTGCTGCTCTCGGGGGCAGACGTGCTGTGACGTCTCCGCTGCCAGTCGACCCAGTAGCATAACGCGGGAGGTGCTAAGCAACACTAACACGGTATCCAACGTCGCGAATTACCCATGTTACCGGCAACATGCATAATTTGACTGAGTGGGATATCGGGTCATGGTGCTGGCGACCTGATTTCCCAGTGGGTCAGCGCTATAAAGTCACCATGAGTGTACACTGTTACAAGTCTGTACTCGACCTGATATCAGCTTAGATATTGCTAGGACATTGTTGTTGAAGATTTATACTGCCTATCATGGATAAGCCTGAATAGGCTTGTTTTCACCATTAGACAGTTTGTTGATAGAAAGCCCAAGCCTACACTTTTACCGACCCAAGCGATTTTTTACCTCCCACACCACATAGACATGGTATGAGAACAACTGGTCTTTGATGACGCTGTAAGTTATACACAGCGGTGGAAATCCAAATTGGCAGAGGCGGGGGCCACAGGGAATCGAACCACTGACCTTCAGATTAGGAGTCCGACCTAGAAAAAAGTCAGGCACTCTAACCACTCCACCTCAGAGAATACCACGTGGACGTAAAACAACAACAAACAGAAATCCCACTCTTTCTGTATGTATTTATATACAGTAAACCCTCTCTAAATCTACCTACCGCGGGACCGATACTTAAGAAGTACACTTGTGTATAAGTTGAATATATAAGTTCAACATGATTTATTTTTAGAATAATCTATATTTTCATCGGGCTAAGAAACTTCAACTGTTTAATGGAAGGACATTTTAATGGAGCACCGTTGGTCTTTTTCATTGCACAGTTCATTGCCCTATCCTACCAATGCTAAATGCCAGGATTGGTAGCGACATGTATATGGGTCACTGTCCTGAAAACTGGTCAGCATGGGATGGGATATTAAACCATCAATACACACTTAATCTTTTCCTCTTTTCATATTCATGTTCAGATTTGATGTAAGAAATAAGTGAAATAAAATAAATTGTGTGCAACTTTGGTCCTTTTAGTTATGAAGTGTTTTTGTACCAACAAAAATCATGTTACAGTCAGCCATTTGTAACATGACATACGGGACATGGTTGGATTCTTACTAACATCTTGTATTGCATTGCTATATCAAACAAAACAATTCCGAAATCAAAACGGAAGTATTTATTAACATGTATGCATGCTTAAATTAGATTTGTTTAAAATTTGATATCTTCAGCAATAACATTACACCTTTCCATCACAGATATAACCAGTGGTGTCTGGATTCCACACAAATATTGTACACTAATTATTCGGTGAATACAGCATGGCTGGGAATTACCTTTTTTGATATCAATATAAGCACTACTTATTTCTGTATATTATGTCATGATTAATATGCTTCTAAGTATGAAATCATTTATTTCTGCTTAGATTTTTATTAAGCAGACTGTGTGGTGTCCTAAGCATGTGCTACATCTGAGCAACTCTCTCACTCTCTCACTATCTGACTCTCTCACTCTCTAACTCTCCTACTTTCTCACTCGCTCACTATCTCACTCGCTCACTATCTCACTCTCTCACTACCTCATTATCTCACTATCTCACTATCTCACTATATCACTATCTCGCTAGATCACTATCTCATTACCTCACTATCTTATCTAAATCACTCCCTTTCTCAGTAGGGCACGCTCTAACAATCTCACGTTCTAACTCTCTCACACTCCCACTCTCTTACTCTCCTCTCACCCCATCTCTTGCTCAGGTCCTTTCCTTTCTTGTCTCCACCCATTTCTCCGTCCCTTTATTTCTTTTATTCCGTCTCCTTTATATTCCTGCTCGCGTCTCGTGTTGTCTCTGTCCCTATGCCTGCCTCATGTTTGCTCATCCATTCTCTGGTATTCAGGCTGATGCGCCTCCCTCAGCCTCAGCCACACCTTATCATTCGCTATCTTTACCAGCTCTTCTTTGTCTCCATTATAATTGTATAGTAGTCCGCACTGACCTCTTAGGCAGGGAGCCGCATAGACAGTTAGGCGTGGGTAGTGTGGTGACATCAGGGAGCCTAGGTGGTGTAATGGTTAGCACACCAACCTGAAATGCAAATAGATGTGGGTTTGAGTCCCCTCTAGGCGCAATATTTCCCATTTTCATCACTGTGACAATGATCCTGTATAAGCTATGTGCTGTATAGTTGTTGAACCTACCCTGTGTATGTATGTGTTAGTGCATTGCCTGTATGTATGTAATTGTAAGAATTAAAAGACTTACAATTCAAAGGGGACGAGTGTAGTGTTTCTCTCTGTTTCTCTCTATTTCTCTATGTTCTCTCTGTTTCTCTCGGTTTCTCTATGTTTCTCTTGGTTTCTCTCAGTATCTCGGTTTCGTGCTGTTTCTCTCGGTTTCTCTCTCTATCTCTCTATTTCGCTCTCTTTCTCTCTATTTTTGTCTGGTTCTCTCCATTTCTCTATCTTTCTCTCTGTCCCCCCATCCCTACCCCTTTATCACTCTATTTGACGCACCTTTCTCTGTCTCTGTTTCTCTCTGTTTCTCTCTGTTTCTCTCTGTTTCTCTCTGTTTCTCTCTGTTTCTCTCTGTTTCTCTCTGTTTCTCTCTGTTTCTCTCTGTTTCTCTCTGTTTCTCTCCGTTTCTCTCCGTTTCTCTCTGTTTCTCTCCGTTTCTCTCTGTTTCTCTCTGTTTCTCTCTGTTTCTCGCTGTTTCTCCCTGTTTCTCTCTGTTTCTCTCTGTTTCTCTCTGTTTCTCTCTCTTTCACTCTGTGTCTCTCTCTTTCTCTCTCTTTCTCTCTCCTTCTCTCTCCTGCTCTCTTTCTCTCTTTCTCTCTCTTTCTCTCTACCCCCCCCCCATCCCTACCCCATCACCCCCTTTCTGTGATGCCCTCCACCCCCCCCACTCCCCCTGCAGCGAAACAGACAGACAAACTAACACTCGTGTATACTTTGCATTGCATGCATTCAAACCCAAACACATTAAGCAAAGCCAACACACAACCACACGCACACATACACAAAACCAACACGCCAAGTCACGCGAGGCGCTGACTGGGCGCGCCCTCTCCCGCCCTCTCCACTTCGGAATCCGGCTTCCCTTCTCATCGAGGCTCCACCAATACTCCAATATGGTGTTGTTTTAGGCTGTGTCATTTTTTCCCCTCCCCATCAACCCTCCTCTGAAGTTCCCACGCGATACACTCACGATGTGACGTTGTGCCTCTTTGACTCCGTGCTGTTCAGCACTTTGCTTCCCCACTCCCCCTGAATCCCCCCCCCCCCCCCCCCCCACTGCAACCCTCTGTAAAATATTCCGATTTACGACGTTAGGGAGACCAGACTGGATGAGTTAGAGCATCCGTCTCCCGTGCTGGTAGATCGTGGGGTCGTGGGTTCGAACCCTGTTCGAGTCAAACCAATGACTTAAAAATTGATACTTGTCGCTTCCTAGCCAGGTGCTCGGCATTATTAGGACAGGGCAAGGACTGGTGTGCTCAGTGTCAGGATAATCTGACTGAGTGGGATACCAGGTCATAGTGCTGGCGGCCTGGTTTCCCAGTGGGACAGCACTATAAAGTCGCTATGAGTGCGCACTGTCACAAGTCGGTACCCATCCTGATATGACCTTAGATGTTGCTCGGACATAAAACAACAACAACAAAACAAACAAAACGATGTTAGGGGAAATGCAAATGTTCTATTACGAAACAGGTATACATGACCGAGTGCATGTATGTATATATATGTGAGTGCTGGTGGTGCCTGAGTGGAATGTAACTAGACATAGTGTTGCTAGCAGGGCTGTGTGTAAGGGGCACTCAGGGCCTACCCCCTCCCCCTCTCTTGGGTAGGATCACCACACTCAGGCTCAAAGTCGAAGGATGTTGGTGGCCAGGGAGGGCCACACAGCTTGTTGGTGGTGGGGAGACCACTGGTAGCCATGGGGACCATGAATGCTGGATCCATATTGGTAGAGCCAAGAATGCTTGTTTCCCATAACCGGAAAAGGGTGGGGTGATACTCCACAATGAACCCATGTACTATATATAATATACCAGAGAGGCTTGGACTCTCTCTTCTCACACTCTTACTTTGCTTTACTTTCTCTCTTTCTCTCCGTCTGTATTGTTTTTCCCCTTAGCCTACCTACATAGCCACAGACTCGAACACGCAACCCTACACCTCCATCCACCCACTCTTCTATTTCCTCCCTTCCCATCTCTCCTCCTCTCTTCCGTCTGCCTATCCTACTTCCCACTCCCCCTCGTCTTATTGTCCTGCGCTCCCTATCCATAACACCCCCCTCTGCCCCCCCCCCCCCCCCCCCCCCCCCCCCCCCAAACTCACTTTGTAAAGTTGCATAGTCTGGTTTTGAGTTTCTGACATTTTTCTGAGATAAGTATATTAAATTGATCATAATAATCTACCTTACTTTAGTTTGAAGTAACTTTTAATTGAAATGGCTACCTTCTGAGATATTTCAAATTCAAACATGGGAAAATAATGTTGGCAAGCACGCCAAAACTCTGATACCATAGGCTTCTGCAGTAACAGGTTCTATTACATTGACTCAGTGTTCCCTTCTATGTGGCAACAAATATTTAATAAGTGCATCAGTATTTAAGTTAGATATGTAGAATCAAATCAGCCCATCTCTCCCTTGATGGGCAGCTCCTTCATTCTTGCAGCTCTTCTACTTGTGGGGTGGTAGGGGGGTGGGGGGGGCTCTTCCTGGTGTCAGTGTGGTGGTGGCGTAGTAGCATGGTGCGGTGGTGACCAGGCAGGTGGCAACATGTTCTTGGGGCCCACAGTCCTGTACCTCGACCGGAGAGCAAATGGGATCCGGTGTCGTTGGCAACAGGGCTATGGGCAGTGCATTGGTCATCCAGGCCCCCATAGCATGGTGGGTGGGCCAGGGCCAATAGAGCTCCTGGACTGGGGTGTGGTTGGTGGGTGTGATTTGGCGTCCGCGGCCCCAGCACCCACTCCATTGGTGATCGAAGTGGGAACTGACATTGTGGGCACGGGGGTCGAGGCGGTCACACCCAGTGTATCTTGGACCGCATGGGGCTCCGGTGTGTTCGGTTTTTAGTGGGTTGTGTTTTTTTTTTTATATGTGTTTTATTTTTTTGTTTGTTTTAGAGGTAGGGCGTCATGGGGCTCTCGGCCTGGGGGTGCGTTGTATTGAGCTCTGCTGGGATGTGAGACATGGGTGGTGGGTGGGTCGGGGTTAGTTGCATCCCAAATATTTTAGCTTTTGGATTTGTTTTGGGGCCACATAGGACTCCCTGATGGGACCTCATGGGGCTCCCTGATGGGACCTCATGCAGCTCCACAGTGGGACCTCACAGGGCTCCCTTATTGGGCCCATGGGGCTCCCCGATGGGACCTCAAGGGCCACCTCGATGGGACCTCACAGGCCCACCCGTTGGTACCTCATGGGGCTCCCTGATGTGACCTCATGGGGCTCCCCGATGGGACCTCATGGGGCTCCCCAATAGGACCTCAGGGGGCTCCCAGATGGGATACCTCATTGGGTTCCATAATGGGACCTCATGGGGCTCCCCAATATTGTGGTTGCTAGTCATCGTTGTTACTGTGGGGTTCAGAATCGTTGGGGATGGGTTCAGAGCTCCCGCCGATCTCGAAGGTGTGGTAATTCTGATTATAGAATCTGCTGAGTGGCTCCGAAGAGGACTCGGATAGCCTCATGAGGATGGCGAGCGCGTCTCGGTTGTCAGACAGGTTGTGTGGTGGGCCGAGGACATCTCGGATGTCGGTCCTGTCAAAGCCCACACATGATGCCAGGACGTGGGTGACATTGCCTGAGCTACGTCCCGCACCCGTGAACCATTAGAAATAATGAAAATTTGAATAAAATATCAACTATGAAAAAAGGACCATCAAATTCAATCATATTCTAGATCTAAATCAAGGATTTTCTTATATGTAAATGTATATGTTTTACGCAGTTAGATGACCTTGCTTCACATCAATGCATATACTAGTACTAAGCTGATGACAAATAGAAAACTCTACCTTCCTAAACGATTCTATTCGATTCTGGATTTATATTCAATGGTATTGTAATTCTGTAATAGCTTCAGTGGCTTTGGGAATTCTCCAATCCATTGGTTTTGAAGAGATGCTCTTGCCACTGCCGGCAGACTGTGGGAAATCGCCTGTTAATCAGCTGGCATCGTGGTCACTCCGACAAGTTGTTTGTTTGTTGTTGTGTTACGTCCTAGCAACATCTAAGGTCATATCAGGATGGGTATTGACTTGTGACAGTGCATGCTCATGGCAACTTTATAGTGCTGCCCCACTGGGAAATCAGGCCACTGGCACCATGACCCGATGTCCCACTCAGTCACATTATCCTGACACTGAGCTAACCAGTCCTTGCCCTATCCCATTAATGCCGAGCATCAGGCTAGGAAGCTACAAGTACCAATTATAAAGTCATTGGTTTGACTCGACCGGGAACCAAACTCCCGACCTTACACATGCGAGGCCCACGCTCTACCGATTAGGCCACCGCGTCCGGTCTCTGACAAGTAGCGGACCCATCCAAGATTGGAAACACTCAGTTATAACTGGAAACAAATACCAAATAGTGTTTGTCTTGAATGCTTCATTTTACACTGATATAAAAAGAGAGTAAAACCACTCTCAGGCCCCATTCACATTTCTGTTAGTGGACGTAGTTGAACGTCCTGGAGGCTAATGTAGTTGAACATAGTTGAACGTACTGGCATCCATACTTGTCTGTGAGGTTAACTTGGTAATAATGTGGGTGAGCTGTAATCTCCGATTAAATTTGTGGACATGTTCAAAAGAGTGGTACATCAGAGTCTGAATTTGCATCTGTGATGCTAATGTACTCTAGCATACTCTAGCATTCTCTAGCATACTCTTGCATACTCTAGCATACTAAAGCGTACTCTAGCATGATATAGCATGCTCTAGTGTGTTCTAGCATACTCTAGCATACTTGGACGAAGCCCTGGTCACATAGCCGTTAGTAGACATAGGTGAACGTACTGGAGGCTAAGGTAGTTGAACATAGTTGAACGTAGTTGAACGTACTGGCATCCATACTTGTCTGTTATGTTAACTTGGTAATAACATGGGTGAGCTCTGATTTCCTATTTAATTTTTGGACATGTTCAAAAGAGTGGTACGTTAGAGGCTGAATTTGCATATGTGATGCTAGCATACTCTAGCATACTCTAGCATACTCCAGCATAATCTACCATAATATAGCATACTCTAGAATACTCAAGCATGCTCTAGCATACTGTAGTGTAGTTCGGCGAAGCCCTGGTCACATAGCCGTTAGGGACATATGTGAACATAGTGGAGGCTAAAGTAGTTGAACATATTTGAACATAGTTGAACATACCGGCATCCATACTGTAACATATGTATCTGTACAAAAACCTGCCGTACTTCAACATATTTCCACGTAGTTTAACATACTTACACCACGTTTTATCCACGTTAATCTATCCTACGGATCCACTACGTCCACTAACGGCTATGTGACTGGGTCTTCACCAACCACCTCTACAGGTCGACCACTCCCCTATATCTATCGGTTTATTTGGGTCCCAAACGATTGCCCATGTAATACCATCATAACAATAACAACACTCCATAAAGCGACCACCTCCACAAATGGACCATTTAAAGCCGGTCCCAAGGTTGGTCGATTTAGAGAGGTTTTAGTGTATTTGACTCTCTTTATCTCTCTTTGGATTTGGGCGAGAGGGGGTGTATACTCTTGAAGTATGTGTATGTGGCATAGGGCCTATTATACCTTTGAACATATAGGCATATGACGGGGAGCATGTCAGTGTGTGTCAGTGTGGGTCTGTGTGTGTTTGTGTGTGTGAGCGTATGTTGTTGTGACGTATTATTTGTCTCAGTGTGCGCGTGTCAGTGTGCGCGTGTCAGGACGCACACACGCGCATGTGTGCGCGTGTGCGGCTGTGTGTGGGTGTGGGTGACGTGTGCGGGTGTATATGTAAGCGGGTGGGTGTTGTACTGGTAGTGGGAAACGGGAGGAAGGGGGACGGGGAGGGGGTAGGGGGGAAGGTGTGAAGGGGGGGGAAGGAGAAAGAAGGGAGAAGGGGAATTAGGAGGGGGGGAGGGGGGAAGGGGAAGTTGAAGGGGAAGGGGAAAGGGGAAGGAGGAAAGGGAAGGGGAGGGAGAAAGGGGGAAAGGGGGAGGGGAGGGGGAGGAGGATGGGGAAGGGGGAGGTGGGGGTGGTAGGGGGGGGGGAAGGTTGAAGGGGAAAGGGGGAAGGGGGAAAGGGCATGAGGAGGGGGGAGGGGAGAGTGGGAAGGGGAAGGAGAAAGGGAGAAGGGGAGGGAGAGGGGAGGGGGGGGTTAGGATGTGGAGGGGGTAAGGAGGGAGAGGGGGAGTGGGAAGGTTGAAAGGGGAAGGGAGAAGGGGGAAGGGGAAGGGGGAAAGGAGGAGAAGGGGGAGGGGAAGGGGGGGGCAAGGGGGGCAGGAGGAGGGGGGGGACAGGAAAGGGGGAGGGGGAGAGGGGGGGGAGAGGGAGAGGGGCAGGTGGAAGGGTAGGGGAGGGGGAGGGAGATGTGAGGAGGGTTGGGGTAGGTGGGGGGGGGGGGGGGGGGGGTAGTGTCCAGGGCGGGGAGGGGAGTGGAGGGAGGAAGGAGATGAGGGAGGGGGAGCGGGGAGGAGGGGGAAAGGGGACGGCGGGGAGGGGGAGGGGGGGGGGGGGAGAGCGGGAAAGGGAAGGAGGTGGAGGGTGGGGGAGGAGAGGGAGGGGGAGGGGGATGGAGGGAGGGGGAGGAGGGGAGGGGGATGTGAGGAGGGCTGAGGTAGGAGATGAGGGAAGGGGAGAGGGGAGGAGGGAAAGGGGACGGAGGGGGATGGGAGGGGGAGGGGGCTGCCCGGGGCTCATCGCCCGTCGCGTCTTCATCATGTTTTCGTGCCTCCCCGGAGGAGAGCGACTGTGGCCGGGTGGGGAAAGGGTGTGGGCGGGTAGTAGGGGACGCAGATGGGGGGGGGGTGGAGTAGGGGAGGCGGGGAGGGAGGGAGCATGGGGAGTGGGGGGGGGGGCTGTTGTGTCGCATCGCGCCCATTACGGGCAGGGCGCTGTGATATGGGAGATTCACCCCACCCTGACCATTGTAAGCTGAGCAGAAAATCGACGACTGATGTAGTGTACGTGCCGCCCGCCAGGGGGGCGTGCGCGCCGCGTTCAGTGGAGCGTGACCGGGCTCAGGTGACGCAGCGCCGGCCAAGTGATGCGTGCACAAACACCAGGAAGGAGGAGCAGGGGGAGGACGGCGGTGGGAATGGATGCGGGTGTGTGTGCGTGTGTGCGTGTGGGTGTGGGTGTGGGTGTGGGTGTGGGTGTGGGTGTGGGTGTGGGTGTGGGTGTGGGTGCGGGTATGGGTGGGTCTGGGTCTGGGCTATGCGCTGGGTTCTGCGCAAGGTAGTGATGTGGATGTGGGTGTGGATGTGGGTGTGGGTGTGGGTGTGGATGTGGATGTGGATGTGGATGTGGATGTGGATGTGGGTGGGGTGAGTGGATGGGGTTGCGTGTGTCGGTGTGGATGTGGGTGTGGATGAGTGTGGCGGGTGTGGGTGAGGATGCAGGTGTGGGTGTGTGTGTGTGTGTGGATGTGGGTGTGGGGGTTACGGGTGTGGATGTGGGTGTAAGTGTCAGTGTGGGTGGGCGTGGGGTGGGTGTGGGTGTGGGTGTGCGTATGGGTGTGGGTGGGGTTATGTGTATGAGTGCGGGTGGGTATGTGGGTTTGGGTGTAGGTGGGTGTGGGGTGGGTGTGCGTGTGCGTGTGCGTGTGCGTGTGCGTGTGCGTGTGTGGATGTGCGTGTGCGTGTGTGTGCGAGTGCGTGTGCGTGTGGGGTGATGTGTATGGGTGTGGGTGGGTATGTGGATTTGAGTGTGGGTGGGTCTGCGGTGCGCGTGAGCGTGCGTGTGCGTGGGGCGGTGCGCACTAGTGGGAGGTGTGTGTGGTGATGAGGGTTGTGAGGGTGGTGATGGTAGGGAGGGGATGGGGACAGTTTATGAGTGTGTGGTGGAGGGGAAGTGGGAGGAAGGAGAGAAGGAGGTAAGGCATGGGCAGGCTAGGAGATTGGTGGGGTGGGTTGTGGGTGGTGATAGCAGGGAGAGATGGGGAGAAGTTGTTGAGGGTGACACAGAGGGGAATAACACAGAAGAGAGGGAGATCGAGTGTGAGGGGCGATACTAGGAGCAAGGAACAAGAGTGGGAACAAAGTTGAACGGATATTCCGGATTCTGTGGGGAGGTGGGAAGGTATTGATAGGCTGGGGAAGTGGCTCATATGGGTGGGGAGAGGGGTGTGTAGGGGGGGGGGGGTCTTGGAATTGGATAAGTGTCTGAGGGAAGCAAGGCAAAAAACACACGCCTCTTTCGGGGGATCTCGGGGGATCTCGACGAATCTCGACGGATCTCGGCGGATATCGGCGGGTCTCGGCAGATGTCGGCAGATGTCGGCAGATGTCGGCAGTCTGTCGGCGGATGTCGACGGATGTCGGCGGATGTCGGCGGATGTCGGCGGATGTCGGCCTGATGTCGGCGGATGTCGGCGGATGTTGGCGGATGTCGGCGGATGTCGGTGGAAGTCGGCGGATTTCGGCGGATGTCGGCGGATGTCGGCGGATGTAGGCGGATGTCGGCGGATGTCGGCGGATGTCGGCGGATGTCGGCGGATGTCGGTGGAAGTCGGCGGATTTCGGCGGATGTCGGCGGATGTAGGCGGATGTCGGCGGATGCCGGCGGATGTCGGCGGATGTCGGCGGATGTCGGTGGATGTCGGCGGATGTCGGCGGATGTCGGCGGATGTCGGCGGGTGTCGCCGGATCTCGGCGGATGTCGCCGGATCTCGGCGGATCCCGGCGGATCTTGGAGAGCTGACCCTCGCACCGATCTCGTCATGCTCATGACAACAAAGCAACATGCACCTACCCTCCCACCCCACGCATAAGCGCCGCCTGAGCCTGACTCTCAACACTGACCTCTCCTCACCCTCACACACAAACAGACACCCCTACACACTCCATACTCCTGCCCCCCTCCCCCCCCCCCCCCACACACACACACATACACAACACGCCACGCGTCCGCTAAATGCATTCTGCCATCGCTGGATAATCACGCCCACAAAGATGTTATTATGGCTTGTGTTTTTGTGTGTGTAAGGAGGAGTGAGTGTGTGTGATGGTGTGTGTGTGTGGGTGGGTGGAGAACTAGGAACACCACATGACGTGATGTCACGCGACGTGACGGAACATGTCGTGATGACCACCGTGACGACAAACCCCGTCGTCGTACGTCGGCGCATTGTTCCCCGGGCGTCCCACCGTTGACCTTGGGCGGGCCGCTCAAGGTCAACCACGAAGCGCTTCTGACCGCCGCGCATCAGCGCAGACAATGGCCGACGCAACAACCAGCCAGCCTCGTTCCCGATTCACGGCCTGCCCGGCGCCGGAGCCCGGCTGGTGCCAATCCTGATAGCCGGGCGCCCAATCAGCGGAACCAGCGGGTAATAGCCCGCCCACACATACACACACACACGGACCCACACATGCGCAGCCAGTCAAGCCACGCTAATTGTCGTCTGCTGAGAGTGGTTACCACAATGGGGGGAAAGGGTTCGGTGGGCGGGTG
>CM059201.1:53701706-53817811 GCA_030323885.1 Branchipolynoe longqiensis | reverse complement strand
ACATGTACACACCCATCTACCAGGTTTACATTCCTTCACATACACACATACACACATCCATATACCGCTCGTGCACATACACACATATACACATACACACTCACCCATATATCATTCCTACACATACACACATACACACATACACACCCATCTACCACTCCTACACATACACATACACACTTACCCACCCATCAACCACGCTTCCAGTCCTACACATACACACACACACCCGCATTTACCACTCCTACACTTCTACACATACATACATACACTCCCTAAATACCACTCATACACATCCACATACACACATACGCACATAACACATACACCCCCCATCTACCACTGCTACACATACACACATACACTCCCTATATACCACTCATACACATACCCACATACACACATACGCACATAACACATACACACCCCCATCTACCACTTCTACACATACACATATACACACCCATCTACTCCTCCACTTCTACACATACATACATACATACATACACACATGCACATATTGCACACACCCATCTACCACACTTACACTCCTACATATACAAACATACACACATCCATCTACCACTCCCCCACTCGTACACATACACACATGCACACATACACACCCCCATATACCACTCTTCCACTCCTACACATACACACATATACACATGCATACACACCCATCTGTAAAAGGAAGTTTGTTATATTTAGCGATGCCTCTAGAGTACATTGATTTTTATCATCGGCTATTGGACATCAAACATGTGGACATTCTGACATATTTCTTTAGAGGAAACGAGCTCCTGCCACATAGGCTACTCTTCTAGGCAGCAACCGACCAGACAGGATGAATTAGATCGTCTGTCTCCTGTGTTGGTAGATCGTGGGGTCGGGGGTTCGAACCCTGGTCGAGTCAAACTAATGACTTAACAATTTATACTTGTTGCTTCCTAGCCTGGCGCTCGCCTTTTTAGGATAGGACAAGGACTGGTTGGCTCAGTGTAAGGATAATGTGACTGAGTGGGATATATGTTCATGGTGCTGGTCGCCTGGTCTTCCAGTGGGGCAGTACTGTAAAGTTGACATGAGTGCGCACTGTCACAAGTTGGTACCCTTCCTGATATGACCATAGATGTTGCTAGGATGTAAAACAACAACAAACAAACAACAATCTATGCAGCAACAAATGCTTAATAAGCACACCAACATCTAAGTTAGATAACAACAAATCATGTTTACTCAAATTCAAATAATCGTTTTCGTATGGACTATGGAACTTTTATAATGAATTTGATATGTAAGTTCAAATCTAGATAAGTGTTTTCCTGTAGAAATTCGATGCTCTTATACGACTATGCAACTTTAACTCAACTGAGCCTAAGACATTCACTAGCAAGCATATGGATGCAATATTCGCTTCAATCAAACAATATAATAGCCCCAATAGCCCGAATGGTCGATGTTTAAGTCCCTGTCACACCTCGCCGGATTGAGCAATGGACAGAATTGTCTAGTCTGGTGGTGTTCGGGCATGATAAGTATAAAAATGTATTAAAATGTGTAAAAATGTTGCGATATCGGATTAAAGGCCACCAGATGAACGGACATGGAAGGGACATGGAAGGGACATGAAACGGACATGAAACGGACATGAACAGATAGCCAACGGATGAAACAAGTCAAAGCGGATAAGAACCGCAGACATCAATCTGGCGGCATCCGTTCCAAGTTTTGTGCATGTTCAAAACTTGTAACGGATCAGGCCAGATATCAACGGATATCAATGGACATGCAACGGACACAAACCAGACTTTGCTGGATATCAACGGACTTTGTTTGGTTTCTTTCCGCTTCCTAAATCCGGCGACGCGTGACAGGGGCTTTACGTTTTATACTGGCATCTCGTTAAACAAACAAATACATCAAACAAAACACACAAAGTAAGCAACTTATGCCCGGTACACACCTACTGTATAGGATTCGCGCACTAAAACTCCCGATCCGCTTAAAACTGAAAACGGGCCGATTCATTTTTCGAATCGCGAATCGCAATCGTAAGGCTAGCGCACACCTACCGTTTTAGCCCTAAAAATCGTGAATCGCAATCGGTAGGTGTGCTAGGGGAGTGCACACCTCACAACTTTTGGGCAGTTTTAGATCGTATATGCTAGGTGGGTGCGGTAAAAACGATCGTAAACGGTAGGTGTGTACCGGGCATTACACATGTGTCACCCCAATAGGACCTGACTGACAATATCAACTTATTCCTGCCATTTTACGCGCATCATCGGATCGAGCAGACGACAAAGTGTTTCCTTCTGGAGCTTCCCTCTCTGACAACATAATGCTTAGTTGTGCCTGTGTATCTCCCCCTCCACCAACACTCACCCCCCCCCCCCCCATCCCCCAACTTCCCTCTCTCCTCCCACTCACCCACACGCACACACGCACACACACGCAAACACACGCATGCGCAGACCAATGCGCCCCAGAGTGGCCTGCTAATGGCTGCTACTTCGCTGTGAGCATCTTGGCTTTCAACCATGACCGGGCTGTTGGGGCTCACGGTATGTCCACAAATATGTCGTCTGCGCCTTGGTGTCAGGTTCGGTCGTAACGATACGCGCCCACTCCCGCCTAAAAGCCACCCTCCCACCGTCCCACCCGGCCACCCTCCCACCTGGGGCACAGGCCTCGCTGGCTGGCTGGCCATGCCGGTGTCATGGTATAAAACCCCTGCCCGATCGCAGCCCCTGCCGTGAAGACAGTTGACTAAGCATTTATTTTTGTAAAATCAATTTAAAAACTTTCAGTGGATCGATTAAAAATATCTTAATGCGCGATTGAAGAGGAAGATCTGAAGTATTTAATGTAACCTAAGGGCAAATTATGCTGAAAGTATTAAAAACAGAGATAATAGTGAAAGTTGGGATATTCTGAGTGTCAGTGCAATCTTCATACAGAAAAAGTGAAATATCTATGAAACTTACACCACCTAGAAACAAACCCCCTGGAACATATATAGAAAACATATCCAACGAACAGATTATATTAAATTTATATGGTTAGGGTTGTGCATTTCTATTAATCTTTAATAGACACTGGCAGTGTGTATTCGTTCTGCAGCCGAGCTGAGCTTGTTTACAACCTCTGCGCATGCGCAGAAGCCACGACAGGGGCTGCGATCCGGCAGGGGTTTTATACCATGACACCGGTGTTGCGGATTCCGAGGGACACCAGTTTGCCAGGCACACTTCCATTCAAATGCATTGTCAACGGCTGTGAGCAAATCTTCATACAGAAAAAATCAAATATCTCTAAAATTACACCACCTAGAAACAAATTGCTTCGTACACATGTAGAAAACATCTTTACCATTAAGATTATATTAAATTGATAAGGTTAGGGTTCTTGATTTCTATTAATTTTGAATAAAACTAATGTTTTTCACTGCGCATACCATCCAAGTCAAGGCATTGCCAATGGCCGTGAGCAATCTTCATACATAAAATACAGGAAAAGTTAAATATCTCTAAAACGACACCACCTAAAAACAAATCGTTTGGTACACATATAGAAAACATATTTACCAAAAAGAGTATATCAAATTTATAAGGTTAGTGACGATGCTGTTCGATTTTGATGCATGCACAGAAGCAATGTGTCCCTGACAAACTGGTGTCCCTGGGAAACTGCAACACCGGTACGCAGCCGTGCCCACGCGATCTGCGCGTACACTTCCGGATGGACAGGGCGCGTGCACGCCACGCGGCTAGGTTTATTGTGCAAGAGGTAGGTGTGTTGTATGTGTGTGGGGGTGGGGTGGGGAAGGGGGTAGAGGAGGGGAGTGGGGGGTAGAGGAGGAGTGTGAGTATGTGTGTTGTATATGGGGGATAGGGGCAGGTGGAGGAGAGGGTAGAGGGGGCGGGGGTGGGGTGGGGTGGGGGAGGGCGAGGGGTAGATAGGTGGGGGTGGGTTAAGGTGGGGGGTCGGGTGGATGGGAAGTGGAGTGTATGTGGCCTGAGGGAGTGCAGTGGTGTGTGGGGAGTGGGGATGTGGACTGGGATGAGGGAAGGAGATACGCGGTGGGTGGTGATGGGGGTGGTATGGTGTGAGGGACATAAGGGGTGGGTGGTGAGAGTAGGGTGGTGTGCGGGAGAGAGCGCAGGCTTCCCATGCGGAAGATCGGGAGTTTGATACTCAGTCGAGTCAAACCAATTACTTACAAAATTGGTGCTTGTTGATACCTAGCCTGGCGCTCGGCATTATTATGATAGGGCAAGGACTGGTTATCACAGTATCAGGATGATGTGTCTGACTGGGAAATCGGGATATGCTGTCGGCGACCTGATTTCCCAGTGGGGCAGCACTATAAAGTCCGCATGAATGTGCAATGTCACAAGTTGGTACCCGTCCTGATTTTACCTTATATGATGCCATGACGTAAACCTCCATCTAGCAACCAACCACATTCACATACTCACATATTACTTGCTCAAGACATTCACTATGACTCACTCCCAAAACAGTCACTCTCACCAACACTCATTCACATACACTCACATACACTCACACACACTCACAAACACTTACAAACACTCACCAACCATCATCTTGTCCTCATTTTTGTCTTGCCCTGAGGTGACCAGTTTCAGTTGCATGTTTGATGCAGATATCGTTGTTAAAATACAATTCACCAATAGCACATATCCAGAAACCTTGGTTTCCGTGACGACATGCACACGCATGTCAGTGCTTGTGAAATAATCCTGTGTACAGACTGCACACAGTCTGCAAACTATAAACGTAAACAATTGTAACCACACTTTCTGCAACGATGTTTTACCACAGCCTTCTTTTTCCCCCTCCTTCTCTTCCTCATTCTTTTGATTATTCTGGTATGTTGTTGTTCTTCATCACACGAAGCTCCATTGTAAATGAGGCTTCATGTTTTGCAACAAAAATGTCACAACTATGCCTCAGGAAAGCTCACTTTATCTTAGATGTAAGTAATAATTAATTAAATAAATAAATAAATATTTAAATGAATAAATTAATAAATGAATAAATTATATAAATTAATACAAACTACTAATAAAGAACTCACGAAATTTAAAAAGAAATAAATAAAAAAAGTAGATTTATTTTTTATAAATAAAAGAAATATAAAAGGATATATGAAGAGTTCCTGCGCACAACCACCTGAACGGGAATGCAACAATGGAGATAAATATTGGAATCAAAAGCTACAAACAATTAATTTTGTTATATTCCTATATTTGTATTCATTGATCCATATCCTTATGATCATAGGAAAAGTGGAATTAGTGAGAAATACAATTATTGTCATGTACAAATCTTGTATTTAAACTACATTTCTGGTTTGGCGTTTACGTGATTTTGCGCCTGAACTCTTCATATATAAAATTTAAATTTAAAATTAAATCGTTATTTATTTTTTTGTTTGTTTGTATTTAAAAGTCTAAAAACAGTTTGTTTTGTTTGATATCAGAACGATGTGATTGCTTGAAACTGAAGTCAAAGTAGCTTATTTGTCTCAAGCCGCCTTTTGTGTCTCTATCCTGTGCATAGACAACCACCGACATGACTCGACCTGCTCAGATGTTGCAGTTGCCATTTCATTTCATGTGAAGTCCGCTCAACAACAAAAATAAAACCCCCAAATAAAATGACGACTACAATGCCGAGGCCACTCTCGTGTCACGACCGCCACTGACTGCAGGCGGTTGAGCCTCTGTTTGGGGCGTATTTGTGTCACTTGCTAAGCCTTCATATTTGAACCGATCCATTTGCAGTTACCCCTCCCCCCTCCTGAAGTGATTCTTCAAAGGATCCAAGTTCCCGGCAGCAATCGAATGGTGCCGCTCCAGAAGAAAAATAAAATAAAACTAACCAAAATAAACCACCAACATGCACTTGTGCATAGGTAGGAGGAAACTTCTGAGATTAATTTGATTATGCAGCAATTCTTTCCATGTATTGCTCTCAAAAATCCGCAATTGTAGTGATTTGATTTGTGAATATAAAAACCATAATGCAGTGTCTTTTCTTTGCGTGTGATTTAATGTCGCACAGCAATCATGTGAGCCTAGGGATTTATGGTATCAGAAAATGGCACAGCCAAAAATGTGGAAAATGATGCTAACAAATTTGCAAGAATTTAGTTTTTTGTTTTTTGTAAATATGTTTATTCTACTGAATAAGTCTTTTGTCAGTGCCGAAGCACTGGTCTTCCAGCCATTTTTCAATTCAGGGTTATTTACACAAAAGGTTTATAGAATAAGGTGTACAATACCTGTTGAATAGACAATTTGCACCATGTAACACAATGAAATTCTGAAACCCAAAAGTTCCATAACAATATGGTACAGTAGTGTCATATAACCAGATCAAAATTAGTCAGATCAATGTGAGTATTTACATAGTATTTAGAATGTAAGCAGAAGTTATCTTGTGTATTCAGTTGGTAAATTTGTACTAAGTTTGAGTGTTCAGTTGCAGTTAGGCAAGCGGTATATAAATGTTGGTTTGTTTGGAAAATTCTAGTGTAACTCTAATCTAGCTAGTTATGTGAGTTTAGGATTGTTAATGTTTTGCTTTCCTTACAAGCAACGGTCAGTGGAATTTGATTACCACATTAGCATGACTACTTATGTTGGATGTAATCTCTATACTACAATACCTAGGTATGCAGGTATAGCAATACCTCAGGGAGTTTGATGCCCCTGCCTTGCAGAGTTCTAAACCACTGCCTTGTGGTACAGGTCCTTGACAGAACCGAAGGCTAAGGGAGCAAACCCTAAACAGAAAACCATGTCACTGTGGCAGCATTAAGGGCGGTTGATGTATGGAACTCCCAACATCTCCCGACCAGCCACTGCAGGGACAAATAGTTTTGCGCCTGTCTTGACATGTTCTTGCCGGTGTGAAACCTCTATTTGCTCCCCGAGAGAGTGCCGCTGGTAACTTGCAAAAGCCAGCAGCACTTCAGCACTTTTGCAGGTAGCTTTCATGAAATGACCGACTCATGGACACAACTCTCACAGCAGAGAGCTAAATGGAGAGCGGCAGTCAAGTAATGAAAGCAGTCTTTGTCGCATCGCGACCGACAGCATGATGATGATGATGACTACAATTGCGCTGTGATATCCTGCACCTTCTCTTTAGACTGTCACTATTTCAATGTCATTAGTTTTACTGTCACGTGTTTGGAGATAGGATACAGGCATTCACGCATGCTGTCATTGATGTTACCATCCATCCTGTTTGTAATTATATCCTTTTATTCACTCAGCCATCATGCTCTCATTCAGGCTGTCATATGAGCTGTCAATCATGATGTCATCGATACTGTCAATCATGCTGACATCGATGGAGTCATCGATGTTGTCATCCATGTTTTCATCCATGCTGTCATCCACACTGTCACCCATGTTGTGACCCATGTTGTCACCCATGCTGTCACCCATGATGTCATCCATGCTGTCAATCATGTTGAAATCCATGCTGCCATACATGCTGTCATCCATGTTGCCATCCATGCTATCATCCATGGTGTCCTGCATGCTGTCATACATGCTGTCATCCATGCTGTCAATCATGCTGCCATCCATGCTACCATCCATGCTGCCATCCATGCTGTCATCCATGCTGGCATCCATGCTCTCATCCATGGTGTCCTGCATGCTGTCATCCATACTGTTAATCCTTCTGGCATCCATACTGCCATTCCTTGCTTTCATCTCAGGTGTCATCCATGCTGTCAACCATGATGTCAATCATGCTGACATCCATGCTGTCATCCATGCTGTCATCAATGCTGTCATCAATGGTGGCCTGCATGTTGTCATCCATGCTGTCATCCATGCTGTCAGTCATGTTGCCATCCATGCTGTCATCCATACTGCCATCCATGCTTTCATCTCAGCTGTTATCCATGTTGTCAACCATGTTGTCAATCATGCTGCCATCCATGATGTCATCAATGCTGTGATCAATGGTGTCCTACATGTTGTAATCCATGCTGTCATCCATGATGTCAATCCTGCTGACATCCATGCTGTCATCCATGCTGTCAGTCCTGCTGCCATCCATGCTGTCATCCATACTGCCAGCCATGCTTTGATGTCAGCTGGTATCCATGCTGTCAACCATGCTGTCAATCATGCTGCCATCCATGCTGTCATCAATGCTGTCATCAATGGTGCATTGCGTGTTGTCATCCATGCTGGCATTCATGCTGTCAATCCTACTGCCATCCATGCTGTCATCCATGCTTTCATCTCAGCTGTCATCCATGCTGCCATCCATGCTGTCACACATTCTCCCATATACACTGTCACCCATCCTCTGTTCAATGCTGCCATCCATACTGTTACAATTACTACATAATCATTTCGAGGCGTTGTCATATAATCAAAATACACCGATCATTTGCTCCATCACTCCAGTAGTCGCCACAGCAACTATATCTACTAACCATGTGTTAGACCCTCTCAACTCCACTCTGCTGCCATGTATATTCCCATGTGTTAGACCCTGCTAACCCCCTCTGCCTCCCTCCACACCGCCTGTGTTAGACCCTGTTAACCCCCTCTGTCTCCCTCCACATCTCCCTGTGTTAGACCCTGTTAACCCCCTCTGTCTCCCTCCACATCTCCCTGTGTTAGACCCTGTTAACCCCCTCTGTCTCCCTCCACATCCCCCTGTGTTAGACCCTGTTAACCCCCTCTGTCTCCCTCCACATCCCCCTGTGTTAGACCCTGTTAACCCCCTCTGTCTCCCTCCACATCTCCCTGTGTTAGACCCTGTTAACCCCCTCTGCCTCCATCCACATCCCCCTCTGTTAGACCCTGTTAACCCCCTCTGTCTCCCTCCACATCTCCCTGTGTTAGACCCTGTTAACCCCCTCTGTCTCCCTCCACATCCCCCTGTGTTAGACCCTGTTAACTCCCCTCTGTCTCCCTCCACATCCCCCTGTGTTAGACCCTGTTAACCCCTTCTGTCTCCCTCCCACATCCCCTGTTTCCCTTCTTAGACCCTTTACCCCCCTCTGTCTCCCCCACATCTCCCTGTGTTAGACCCTGTTAACCCCCCCCGTCTCTCCCTCCACATCCTCCCTTGTGTTAGACCTGTTAACCCCCTCTGTCTCCCTCCAAATCTCCCTGTGTTAGGACCCTGTTAACTCCCTCGTCTCCTCCCTCCACATCCCCCTGTGTTAGACCCTGTTTTTAA
Source organism: Branchipolynoe longqiensis (assembly GCA_030323885.1). Classification (NCBI taxonomy): domain Eukaryota; kingdom Metazoa; phylum Annelida; class Polychaeta; order Phyllodocida; family Polynoidae; genus Branchipolynoe; species Branchipolynoe longqiensis. The sequence goes on along the minus strand of CM059201.1, from coordinate 53,808,553 downwards.
CCCCTCTGTCTCCCTCCAACATCTCCCTGTGTTAGACCCTGAAACCCCTTCTGTCTCCCTTCCTCCACATCCCCCTTTGTTAGACCCTGTTAACCCCTCTCTCATCTCCCTCCACATCTCGCTGTGTTATGAGCACTTGTTAACCCCCTCTGTCTCCCTCCACATGCCCTGTTAGACCCTGTTTTAACCCCCTCTGTCCTCCCTCCACATTCCCTTGTGTTAGACCCTGTTACCCCCCTCTGCTCCCTGACTCCTCCACATACTCCCTGTTTTATACCTGTAACCCCTCCTTGTCTCCCTCCACATCCCCTTGTGTTAGACCCTGTTAACCCCCTCTGTCTCCCTCCACATCCCCCTGTGGTAGACCCTGTTAACCTCCTCTGTCTCCCTCCACATCCCGCTATGTTAGACCCTGTTAACCCCCTCTGTCTCCCTCCACATCTCCCTGTGTTAGACCCTGATAACCCCCTCTGTATCCCTCCACTACTCCCCCTGTGTTAGACCCTGTTAACCCTCCTCTTGTCCCCTCCACACCCCCCTGTGTTGAGACCCTTTAACCCCCTCTGTCTCCCTCCACATCTCCCTGTGTTAGACCCTGTTAACTCACTCTGTCGCCCTCAACATCCCCCTGTGTTAGACCCTGTTAACTCCCTCTGTCTCCCTCCACATCCCCCTGTGTTAGACCTTGTTAACCTCCTCTGTCTCCCTCCACATCTCCCTGTGTTAGACCCTGTTAACCCCCTCTGCCTCCCTCCACATCTCCCTGTGTTAGAGCCTGTTAACCCCTTATGTCTCCCTCCACATCCCCCTGTGTTAGACCCTGTTAACCTCCTCTGTCTCCCTCCACATCCCCCTGTGTTAGACCATGTTACCCCCCTCTGTCTCCCTCCACATTCCCCTGTGTTAGACCCTGTTAACCCCCTCTGTCTCCCTCCACATCCCCCTGTGTTAGACCCTGTTAACCCCCTCTGCCTCCCTCCACATCTCCCTGTGTTAGACCCTGTTAACCCCCTCTGTCTCCCTCCACATCTCCCTGTGTTAGACCCTGTTAACCCCCTCTGCCTCCCTCCACATCTCCCTGTGTTAGACCCTGTTAACTCCCTCTGTCTCCCTCCACATCCCCCTGTGTTAGACCCTGTTAACCCCCTCTGCCTCCCTCCACATCCCCCTGTGTTAGACCCTGTTAACTCCCTCTGCCTCCCTCCACATCCCCCTTGTGTTAGACCCTGTTAACCCCCTCTGTCTCCCTCCACACCCCCTGTCTTAGACCCTTTTTTAAACCCTCGCTCTGTCTCCCTCCACATCTCCCTGTGTTAGACCCTGTTAACCCCTTTCTGCCTCCCTCCACATCCCCCTGTGTTAGACCCTGTTACCCCCCTCTGCCTCCCTCCACATCTCGCTGTGTTAGACCCTGTTAACTCCCTCTGCTTCCCTCCACATATCCCTGTGTTAGACCCTGTTAACTCCCTCTGCCTCCCTCCACATCTCCCTGTGTTAGACCCTGTTCACTCCCTCTGCCTCCCTCCACATCCCCCTTGTGTTAGACCCTGTTAACTCCCTCTGTCTCCCTCCACATCCCCCTGTGTTAGACCCTGTTAACCCCCTCTCCTCCTCCCTCCACACCCCCCTGTGTTAGACCCTGTTAACCTCCCCTCCTCCTCCCTCCACATCCCCTTGTGTTAGACCCTTTTACCTCCCCTACCGTCCACCACAAGCGGGCGTCAGGCTGGTGCTCAGGGCCCGGACATTGATAGCCAATGCCACGCAAGCTGCTACTTAAACCGCGCCGCGCCGGCTTCTGAACCGGGGGCGGGTGACAGCAACCTTGACCGGGGTCGCCGGGTGGGGGTCGGGCAGACAGCCTGGGTGTGTGAGGGGCCAGGTGTGTGTGTGTGTGTGGGGGGGGGGGGGTTGCAGGCAACATGGGTGTGTGCGGGGAGGCGCGGCGGCGGTGGTCAGGCTGAGGCCTGGGTAGGGGTGTGTGGGGTGCGTGGGGTGGGGAGGGGGCATTGTGGAGGTTGGGCAGGCAGCCTAGGTGTGTGAGGCGGTGTGTGTGAGGAGCGGGGCATCGTCGACTACCTCCCTAAATGGACCCCTTAAAGTCGGTCACAAGGTCGGTCGATTTAGAGGGGTTTTACTGTCTAGAATAAGTACCTTTTCAGCGGTGCACTGTTATAAGGAAGCAGTTTTGACACCACAAGTGAAGTACTGAATATCAAGATAACAATGATCAATGGCAGAAGAGGAACCTGATCTGCTATTTATATTGACATAATAAAGTATAGGGCGCATAGACATACGGTACGTATTACTGTATACAATTATATGCAGGAAGAATTAGATATATTATATATACATATATAATATGAATAAGCAATGCTTAGGACCGACCCCCCGATATAACTACAGCAACGTATTTTATTTTTTTACTCCACTCGCGGTGTTCGATTTGAAATTCTAGCAACTCGGGTGACCCGAGTCTCGTTCGTGATAGTGCATAGTTGTTTCCGCGGAATAAACTCCATGTTTATGCCAAATTGTTCTTTATTTATTTAATTTTTAATAAAATCAAAGATTTGAACTGCGCATATCGGCAAATTCTATGGCAGGGGGCATTTGTTTTGATATATTATTAAGCAATCAGTGCACCTGCACTGCAGAGTACTGCAGAGGAACGGGTACACTGGTCCCAGTGACGTCATCGCACCATATATGGAAGGTCTGTAGCGAGGGACCAGTGTAGTTGTTCCTCAACTTGGCTTGTGCTACTCTGCGGCGGCGCATCATTAAGGCATTAGGCCAATTGCTGACCCTCTCCAGTAGTCCTGCTTGCTACGGACCAAAGTTTGACGATCTATTTCCGTTTCCGTTTCCTGGATTTTGATTTCTCGGACAGGAGTTTACAAATGGCGGCGCCCATAGGGGGGCTATTTCCGTTTCCGGTTGTTGGATTTTGACCAAATCCTCTGTGGGTATTGTTTACTTCATGTATATCTATCTTAGTATCTTTACGCATGTTAGTCATTAGCCTCCCCGTGGGTGGGTCGGTATTATACCAGGGGCATAGCTAGACATACGCGTGTACGCCAAAACGTCCACATCGTTTTGTCAACAACAACAAAAATTAAAAAATAATAAAGAGAGAGAGAGAGAGAGAGGAGGTATGTAGTAGTCCGGAGTGTCGAAAACTCAAGTCTAAAATGTGTCAAATCCGCCAGCTTAAGCTTAAGCGGCCCCTAAACCCCCTGCCAAAATTAGGAGTACACATCGTTAAAGGTCTAGCTACGCCCCGGTATACTGCATACATATTGATTCCTGCATTTTATTGTGTATATATATATATATATATATATATAATGAGTTCAGGTGCAAAACCTTGTAAACACTAATTCAAAAATTGAGATAGACATTGGAATCAAAACTTCAACAAATTAATTTTGTTTATATTCCTACGTTTTCATTAATTTCTCCATAACCATGGATCATAGGCAAAAATGAATTAGTGAGAATTACAATTATTTCCAGATAAAAATCTTTTTATTTAAACTACATTTTTGTATTGGCATTTACGGAGATTTACGCCTGAACTCTTCATATATATATATATATATATATATATATATATAGGTGGCGCCTCCGGTCAAGTGCAGAGTCTTACGGAGAATAACAATGGTATGAAGTAATAATAATATAGAATAATAGGAAATTCCCTTCGTATTTGTATACTCGCATAATACGTTATACACCACATATATATATATATATATATATATAGATGTATACATATATATATGTGTGTACATATTGCGTGCACTATTATCAATACCTTCCTCATAACAAAAAAGCACCAGGCCCTCCCTAACATACATTGTCCGCCCCTTGACATATGATCTGGGAATGAATCAAGGGGGATGGGCCAAACGTAGCCAAGCCAAGCCAGGCGAGGCTAGGCCATGGCAGGCCAACGAGAGAAAAGACATAATAAAAAAACAAGGAAAATAAGCTAACAATAACAACAAATCAATGGCGAATCACAGGACGAAGGCAGCCTCACTTCAAAGACAACACCCGAAAAGTGAACGAGGCCCTGGCGCGCCGGGGCGCCCTCTGACGGATTTGGGGGTGGGCGGCGTGTGGGGGTGGGGGTGGGGGGAGCCACTGTTCCCCGACCCGACACACGACCCTCCATTGTAAAACCAGATCGCTCACACTTGAAAGCTGAGCTATTGGCGCCGACCCGGCCCGCGCCTTTTGATCGCGCAGTTGTCGTCCCAGTTCTCACGTATTTCTCACACAGTTCTCACGCAGTTCTCATGTAGTTCTCACGCAGTTCTCACACGGTTCTCACACAATTCTCACACAGTTTCCACACAGTTTTCCCACAGTTTTCCCACGGTTCTAACGTAGTTGTCGTCCCAGTTATCACGTATTTGTCACGCAGTTCTCATGTAGTTCTCACGCAGTTCTCACGCAGTTCTCACACGGTTCTCACCCAATTCTCACACAGTTTCCACACAGTTTTCCCACAGTTTTCCCACGGTTCTAACGTAGTTGTCGTCCTAGTTCTCACGTATTTGTAACGCAGTTCTCATGTAGTTCTCACGCAGTTCTCACGCAGTTCTCACACGGTTCTTACACAATTCTCACACAGTTTCCACACAGTTTTCACACAGTTCTCGCCCAGTTCTAACAAAGTTTTCGTCCCAGTTCTAACGTAATTCTCACCCAATTCTCAGATAATTATCACACAGTTGTCACGCAGTTCTCACACAGTTGTCACACAGTTCTCAGGAAGTTCCCACACAGTTCTCACACAGTTCTCACCCAGTTCTCACATAGTCGTCACCCAGTTATCACATACTTCTCACACAATTGTCACGCAGTTCTCACACAGTTGTCACACAGTTCTCAGGAAGTTCCCACACAGTTCTCACCCAGTTCTCACCCAGTTGTCACATAGTTGTCACCCAGTTGTCACATAGTTGTCACACAGTTGTCACACAGTTGTCACACAGTTGTCACACAGTTGTCACACAGTTTCCACACAGTTCTCAAACAGTTGTCACACAGTTTTCAGGAAGTTCTCACACAATTCTCACACAGTTTCCACACAATTCTCACACAGTTCTCACACAGTTCTCATACAATTCTCACAGAGTTCCCACACAGTTCTCCCACAGAGTTCCCACACAGTTCTCACACAGTTCCCACACAATTCCCACACTGTTCCCACACATTTCTCACACAGTTCTCGCACAGTTCTCACACAGTTCTCGCACAGTTCCCACACAGTTCCCACACAGTTCTCACCCAGTTCTCACCCAGTTCTCACACAGTTCTCACACAGTTCTCACACAATTCCCACACAGTTCTCACACAGTTCCCACCCAGTTCCCACCCAGTTCTCACCCAGTTCCCACCCAGTTCCCACACAATTCCCACACAGTTGCCACACAGTTCTCACACAGTTCTCACACAGTTCTCACACTGTTCCCACACAGTTCTCACACAGTTCTCACACAGTTCCCACACAGTTCTCGCACATTTCTCACACACTTCCCACACAGTTCCCACACAGTTCTCGCACAGTTCTCACACATTTCCCAAACAGTTCTCACACAGTTCTCACACAGTTCTCACACAGTTCCCACAGAGTTCTCACATTTTTCTCACACAGTTCTCACACAGTTCCCAAACAGTTCTCGCACAGTTCTCACACAGTTCCCACACACTTCTCACACAGTTCCCACACACTTCTCACACAGTTCCCACACAGTTCCCACACAGTTTTCACACAGTTCTCACACAGTTCTCGCACAACTGTCACGCAGTTCTCGTGAGAAAGACAACACGCCAGTTGTCGCGGCAGACATCACGCAATGTGTGACATTTATAGAGGGAATCAACAACAATATGGGTGGTGGTCGGGGTGAGGTGGGGGGGGGGGGGTCTGAGGGGGTTTGGGTGGGGTTGGCACCACTTACACAAATAAGGGCACGGTACTTAAAAGGGGAAATAAATTCAGAAAAAAAAGAAAAGGGGTTTGATCAACACACGCTGCACGATATATCGCAGTGGTGTGTGAGCGCGTGTGCGTGTGTGCGTGTGTATGCGTGTGTTGTGTTGTGTGGGTGTTTGTGTGGGTGTGGGTGTGTGCGTGTGTTTTATGAGTGTGTTTGTAGGCTTATGTGTCTTTCACAAAGTGGGTATTGTCAATTTGTTCAGTTCATATGGATAACTTGATTTGGCGTTTACCGTTGGTATACATAATCATATACAGAATAATATATATATATATATATATATATATATCTCATTAAATATACAGTACAACCTCTCTGACCGACCAGCTCCACAGATCGACCACTCCCCTATATCGGTTGCTTTATTTCGGTCCGAACAGTACCATTGTAATCATGTTGTAACTCCCTAAACCGACCACCTCCCTAAATGAACGACTTATTGTCGGTGCCAAGGTCAGCCGATTTAGAGAGGTTTTACTGTAGTATAATTATATAATTATATCATTATATAATTAAGTTAAAATGTGACTGTCCAAAGGGGTCTATAGTTATGACCAGATGCAGCCGGCATACAGTGCTTAGAGAAACCATGAGCATCCGCATGGGAAGCAAGCCAACGCTCTAACAGTATTATACCCCCATCACACCAAAGTAGTTCTCAAAACGTCGACCCCATTCTAAAATGGGGTAGAACGTGGCTGTCGACAATTTTGAACATGCCGTCCATGCAGTTCATAAAAAGTTTGTAAAACATTGTGACTACATTCTCTACGTTTGCACACAGTTTGAACCCGTTCGGCAACATTTTCAAGAACGTAGTAAGAAGTACTTTGGTGTGATGGGAGTATTAGCAATTCGGCCACCCCATCTAGTTCGCAGGAAAGAAGATTAAAGTCAATATTCTTGCTTCTCTCATGAGCTCTTCCATCATAGACTCGTCAGTGGAACCAGACGGGATGGCTGAATGAGTTGATCGTCCGTCTCCCGTTTTGGTAGGTCGTGGGATTCGAACCCACGGGTTCGAACCTATGTCGAGTCAAACCAATGATTCGAAAATTGATACTTGTCACTTCCTAGCCAGGTGCTTGGCATTGTTATGATATGGCAAGGGCTGGTTGATTCAGGGTCAGGATAATGTGACTGAGTGGGATATCAAGTCATGGTGCTGCTGGCCTGATCTCCCTGTGGGGCAACACTATTAAGTTGCCATGAGTGCGCGCTGTCACAAGTCGGTAACCGTCCTGATATGACCTTAGATCCTACTAGGACGTAAACCAACAACAAATTAACAAACAAGCCAGCCAGTGGGGTTCAGCTGTATTGTACAGCTATCTAGTTAGTTCTGCAACAATATGTAAAGACTACTGCTCAAATCTGTGGTTGTCTAGGCAGGCTGTAGTGAAATCAATACAGGCAAAGAGAAAGGAAGCGTATAAAGTGTGAAAGAAGAGAGAGAGTCAAGCCCTCTGGTTTCTTTATTTATATGGTATATGGATTCAGCATAAAGTATCACCCCCACCCCATTCTCCCAATGAGAAACACGCATTCTTAGCTCTACCAATAGGGATCCAGCATTCCTGGTACCCATGGTTACCAGTGATCTGCCCACCACCAGCAAGGCGTGTGGCTCCCCTGGCCACCAGCTGCCTTGAGCCTGAGTGTGGTGACCCTGACTAGCAGAGGGGGGAGGGGGTAGTGGGTAGGGCTCTGACTGCCCCTACAGAGTCCTGCCAGCACCACTATGTCTATTTACCTATCAATCAAGCACCAGCAGCAACCACATAAACACATATATGCACCTGTCCATGTATACCTGTTTAACAATAGAACATTTGCATTCCCCCACCAATGCTTTAATACCAGAATATTTGACAAATAGCTAGTAAATAACAAAGATTGCGCTAACCTTGTCTGCTGGTGAAAAATATAAGTCAGTGTTGTTTATTGTGATAGACCATTAAAACAAGTTTCACAACCTCACAAAGTCACAGTGTAAACTGAGTATTCCTACTAACACTAGCGCTTGGTTGTTTGTTTGTTTGTTGTTGTTTTTCGTCCTAGCAACATCTAAGGTCATATCAGGACGGGCCAGCACTAGCGCAGAGGGTAGGTATGTACCGAAATATTGCAAATCTGGCACCAACAAACTAATGGGGCTGTCACATTACGACGCTTCTTACCAGCATGCCGCCAACGCGCAAAATAAGTTGTACGCGTCGAGACACGTCCAACTTTTCGGCGGTTTGGGAAAAAGTTTGACGTCAGCGCAGCGTATTAGTAGCGTATAATGTATATTGGCACATTCTCTCTCTCTCTCTTTCTCTCTCTCTCTCTCACAGAGACTCAGACACACAGACACACACAGAGACACACACATGCAGAGACACAGAGACACAGAGACACACATACAGAGACACACACAGCAATGTGCGAGCAAAGTTCCTCCAACATGCTTGTAACGTGTGTCAATGTCCTCCTAACATGCCCGTAATGTGCACACCAACACGTTGACACGCGTTGTCGGTCGTCGAAAGTTTTGTGCATGCACAAAACATTTGACACGCCATGATGCGCACCAGCGTTCATCGCCTACCGTTGACGTCCATGAACGTGTACCGATGTGTACCGATGCGCGCATAACATGCACATAATGCTCGCATAATGCTTCTCAACGTCTCCTGACATTTCGCCAAAAACGGACACACGTCGACGCGCGTTGGAGAGAAGCATTGTAGTCTGACAGCAGCATAACACATACCTACTAACAGCTAAGATGACAAGGCAACTACCAAATTGAGACTATTGTTGTTCAGCATTGAAAACAAGCCGCGATGCGCCTTACGGGATGGCCGAATGAGTCTCCCATGCTGGTAGATCATGGGGTCGTGGGTTTGAACCCTGGTCGAGTCAAACCAATGACTTAAATATTGATACTTGTCACTTCCTAGCCAGGCGCTCGGCATTATTAGGACAGGGCAAGGACTGATGTGCTCAGTGTCAGGATAATGTGACTGAGTGGGATGGTTTCCCAGTGGTACAGCACTATAAAGTTGCCATGAGTGCGCACTGTCACAAGTTGGTATCCATCCTGATTGACGTTAGATGTTGCTAGGACGTAAAACAACAACAACAACAAATGAACAAACAAAACCTTACTCGTGCTGGAGAGGGTAAATATACTATTACACACATTTGTGCTTTTAAATTGGTGCAACTACATTTAGGACGTTGAAAGAGTACACCCCCCACACACCATCACTCCCCTACATTTCCACATAACCCCCCCTCCCCGCCCGCCCACACCCACACACACGCGCGCGCTCAGAGCCCCCCTGGTGGCTGGTCTTTCAGTCTGACGCATCAGCTGGACATCGTCCTGTGAGGTCCTCTGTGTCAGTCTGGTGACGTCACCACCTGACACTGAGAAGGCCCTCCGCCACCCGACGGCCGACCTGTCAACTACGGCCGACACTGAAAGCATCGGCGGGGCGATGAGGATGGGGGAGGAGAAGAAGATGGATTGGGTTGTGTGGATGGCGGTGGGCGTGTGGGGGGTGGGTGAGTGTGGGGCTGGGGGGTGCAGAGTGTTTTTTTATATATTAAAAAAAAAATATTGTTGGTACGTTAGTTGTTTAAGCAGACAACTGGTCTTCCTCATTCCACTGCTCCTTCCCCTATCCTAGTAATGCTGAGCGTATGGCTAGGAAGTATCAATTTGTAAGTCATTGGTTTGACTCGACCAGGATTCGAACCCACGGCCCCACGATCTAGCATCATGGGAGACAGACGCTCTAACTCATTCGGCCATCCCATCTGGTGGACGGTTTACTGTTAGCATGTAATTGATGTGCACCATTTCAACAAAAATGCCACAAATAAATGTGCATATTTTTCACTTCGGATATTTCCCACATAATCCCGTCAAAAATAACATTGCATTTAAAGTAAGTTCTTATACACTGGGACAGTATGTATGCAGGTATAGCAGGTATAGCAATACCTCAGGGAGTTTGACGCCCCTGCGTTGCAGAGTTTTAAACCACTGCCTTGTGGTACAGGTTCCTGACAGAACCGAAGGCTAAGGGAGCAAACCCTAAACAGAAAACCATGTCACTGTGGCAGCATTAAGGGTGGTTGATGTATGGAACTCCCAACATCTCCAGACCAGCCACTGCAGTGACAAATAGTTTTGCACCTGTCTTGACATCTTCTTGCCGGTGTGAAACCTCTATTTGCTCCCCGAGAGAGTGCCGCTGGTAACTTGCAAAAGCCAGCAGCACTTCAATACTTTTGTAGGCAGCTTTCATGAAATGTACAATGGCACAAAACACCATACCGGCTCAAAGCTAAATGGAGAGCGGCAGTCAAGTAATGAAAGCAGTCTTTGTCGCATCGCGACCGACAGCATGATGGTGATGACCAGTATCCTTACAATTAACATATTTATTTGCACAAAGAAATGCGACATGAACTAGTCAACCATGGAAGTTCAAATATTACATATTATCTAATTATCATCAATTTACTTTTGTTTAATATATTTGTTATTTTTACTCAAATGTACTTTATTCAATGAATAATGCCTTTTGTCAGCTCCAGCGCACTGGTCTTCCAGCAGGTCAGTACAATTTCTTGGTACATAAATGAAATGGTAATGGTACATAAATGAAAATATCAGTTGGAATAACAACCACATGCAAATACTGTTCGGTAATAAAAGTATAATACATACTAAATATGAACTATTGGTTGTAATAGTGACTGCATACAATTCCAGTTCAATAGTAATATCATCCATTTGGAGAATATGCATCATATGGCATTGCATGATTCCATAATTTTCTTTCAATTATTGTCTTCTTTTTGTATTGTTTTCTTTTTTTACGTTTTCCAAAAACATACAACAAATCACCAAATACACATCCATGAATTGATTAAAAAGTGTATCCGTTGATAGTCCATAAGCTTAATGTTGATGGCACTGCCACCCCCCCCCCCCGCACACAGGTCATAGGTAGTTTAACTGAGTGCGTGTGAGGGGTGCTGATGGGGGTGGGGGGAGGGGGCCTCTGGGGTGGGGGTGGGGTTGGAGTGGAGGTGGGTGACAAGAGAGGGAGGTGCGGGGTCAGGTGACTTCAGAACATCCTCAATAAAGAGCGATTCATTTTCAGAAAAAAATATAATTAGAAGGGATCGGGGAAGAGAGTTAACTGAGGGTACACAGAATCGCAGCAGATGAAGTGGGGGGAAAGTTTGTTGATGTTTGTTTGTTGGAGTTTTATGTCCAGGGAACATCTAAGGTCATATCAGGACGAGTACCGACTTTTGACAGTGCACACCCATGGTGACTGCATGGTGCTGCCCCACTGGGAAATCAGACCACCGGCACCAAGACCCAATATGCCACTCAGTCACATAATCCTGACACTGAGCTAACCAGTCCTTGCCCTATCCTATTAATGCCGAGTGTCAGGCTAGGAAGCGACAAGTATCAATTTCATAAATCATTGATTTGACTCGACCGGGAACCAAACTCCCGAACTTCCGCACGCCAGGCCCGTGCTCTACCGATTTGGCCACCGAACATGGATGAAAAGTATATAAATATTTAGAAGGACTTAACACAAAATACCAGAGAAGTGTTTGTGGAGAAAGTAACTTGCATGATTATGTATATCACATGCTAAACCAATAGTCATCATCATCATCATCATCATCATCAATCCCTTAACTGAGAGGGTCCTTGGGGAATCCGCGATGAATTTAGAACCAGGTTTCCCCAGTTTGCCCTGTTCTCCACTGCCCTCTGGGGATTTGCCGAACTCCAGGCCTGTTCATTCTGTAATGTTTTTCAACAAGCAATCTTTCGATACATTTTGTGGAATAAAATACAGAGGCCTATGCTAAGTATTGCTAATATAGTTAGCAATGAGTTGAAACCATATTTACTTGCAAACCAAACACAAATTATCAACATCGTAATGTGGAGGCCAAATATTTGGTGCCCAATTTCAGAGAATGATCCATATATATATATATATTTATATATATATATATATATATATATAGATGTTGTATCAGAATTATGCGAATATAATAACGCAGAATATCGCACTACCTTTCTTTCAACAATCCATTCATATTATTACCTAACATTCTCCGTGAAATTGACACAAAGCCCATCAGCTATATTTACATTCATGGACAAATTGGTACATGTACCTATTTACTAGATACCATCATATTGCCTGTGATTATATCCACTGATTTGCTAAGTTGCATCGGTGCGCTGAAGGCTGCAAATCTGCAGCACTATATGGGCACCACTGAAAGTGGTCCCATGCGTTCAGGAGTTGGCTTCCGATGGGTAGTGGTCAGAGAAATTGGGTGGGGGGGGGGGGGGGGGAGGATGGAAAAAGGCAGGCTAAGAGCCCAACCAGAGTCCTCTGAGAGGGCTGGGGGAGGCTGGGTGATTGGTGCAGTTTTACGCCCCAGTAAGACCCTAGGCCATACCAGGATGTGCACCAACTTGTGACAGCACACACTCATGCCGACTTTATAGTGCTGCCCCACTGGGAAATCCGGCCGCCGCACCATGACATGAAACATTGGTGCTTATAGCGCGACCCTATGCAGCTTTAATTGTTTGTGGGTGGTGTGGGGTGGGGGTGGGGGCATTGTGGGGGTGGGGAGAGTCAGAGTAGCAGGTGCGAGGATGGGCCTGGGGGAGGTGAGGGGGAAGGGGGGGGGGAGGGGGGAGGGTAACGCTTATTATGTCTAACCCGCCAAGTTGGCTCAATTATCAAAGCCTTATCTGTTGCCTCAGCCTCCTCGCATTGAGCTTGGCCGGTAATACAAGCGTCGGCCACACAAGCTCCTGTCAGACAACTCCCTAATGCCCACCGGTAATGGGGCTGCTTTACTAACGGTTCGCCCTCCGCAGTCAGTTTGTAAGTTAGTGATGAAGCCGGACCAAGCTTGCAATGATTATTGACGATGAATGAGTAGTGTGTGGGTTGAGTCCTGCATGTTCGCTATTTCCACACCTTTCTTTCTTCCTCGATCTCTTTTTTATATTTTGTTGTTGTTTCTTGTTGGTTTCTTTTAAATCGTTACTAATCGTTAATAATGGTGGAAAATCGTTAATAATCGTAAATACCCTTAAGCTCTACCCAACTACCTCTCTTTCAACAAGGAATAAATACATATTACCTGAATGTTAGGTAAGATGTATGTATTCCTTGTTGAAAGAGAGGAAGTGTGGGGGGGGGGGGGGAGGTTAAGGTTAAGGTTTACGATTCTTAACGATTTTCCACCATTATTTTGTCTTGAAGATTTATACTACCTATCATGGATAAGCCTGAATAGGCTTGTTTTCACCATTAGACAGTTTGTCGATAGAAAGCCAGAGCCTACACTTTTACCGACCCAAGCAATTTTTAACCTCCCACACCACATAGACCTGGTATGAGAGCAACTGGCCTTTGATGACGCTGTAAGTTATACACAGCGGTGGAAATCCAAACTTGCAGAGGTGGGGGGCACGAGGAATCGAACCACCAACCTTCAGATTAGGAGTCCGACCTAGAAAAAAGTCAGACACTTTAACCACTCCGGCACAGAGAACACCACTGTATTATTCACGATTAGTACTGATTTAAAATAAACATATTTTAGTTAAACTACTTTGAAATTGATATAAGATTCATCAGCTATGTCTACATTCATGGACACATCGGTGTACATATTGCTTGTGATTATATCCACTAATTTCCCCAGTTCCTCTGACCAGACAGGAAGGCCAAATGACTTGAGCATCCGTCTCCTTTTTAGTGATCGCCATGGGTTCGTCGGTCCAAACCCTGGTCGACTCAAACCAATGACTTAAATCTGGTTACTTGTCGCTTCCTGGCCTCCCAGTGGGGCAGCATTATAAAGTCGGCATGAGTGTGCACTATCAAGTTGGTACCCGTACCGATATGACCTAATGCTAGGTACACACCTACAGTTTTTCCGCACCCACCTACCGTATTCGATCTAAAATTGCCCAAAAGTCTTGAGGTGTGCACTCCCCTAGCACACCTACCGATTGCGATTTGCGACTTAAAACTCAATTTTAGGGCTAAAAGTGCTTCCTTATGATTGCGATTCGCGATTCGAAAAATGAATCGGCCTGTTTTCAGTTTTAAGCGGGTCGGGTCGGGTCGTGAGTTTTAGTGCGCGAGTCGTAAACGGTAGGTGTGTACCTAGCATAAGATGTTGCCAGGACGTAAAACTCCAATTAATGTACATTAAAAGGTCACCGGTAACCCATAACAACCCCCAACCCCACTCCCACCCCCACCCCATACACATCATGTTAAAGTTGCATTGTCCGATGGTTTTGGGTTTCTATCGTTTTTCTCAGAAAAATATATTAGGTTACTCATCATAATCTACCTTGCATTAAGCTTGAAAAGCGCTGGTATTCAAGCCGTACAGTAACATTGTTTGATGCATACATTTAACTAGCATTTGTAAGAGTACGCTGCGTGCAATTCCTGCTAACTAATGCAATTATTATACATGTGAAGAGTTCGGGCGCAAAACCACAAAATGCCAAACAAAAAATTGTAATCCAACCTAAAAGAAATAATGTTCTTTATATTCCTATTTTGGGGTTCATTGCTTCATAACCATATGATCATATGAACAGTGGAATTCGTGAGAATTATAATTATTTTTATGTAACACATTTTTTTAGTTAAACTACTTTTTTGGGGATTTATGTTTACGTGGTTTTGCGCTTGAACTCTTCATGTGGTCTAAATGTATTACATGGAATTGCATGGATCCATATTTTGTATTTCTCCTATCTTACAGCTGCATAGTCCGATGAAAACATAAAATTGTCAAAACCAAAGCAATTATCTAGATTTGATTCTACATATCTAAGTTAGATGCTGGTGCACTTATTAAACGTTTGTCGTCACATATAAGGGAATACTGAGTCAAGTAATATAAGCTGTTACTGCAGAAGCCTATGGTGATAGAGTTTTGGCAAGCTTGCCAAAATTAATTGAGCATTTTTCCATTTCAAATATCTCAAAAGTTTGCGATTTAAAATAAAAGTTACTTCAAACTAAACTAAGGTAGATTATAATGAACAACATAATATGTTTATCTCAGAAAATGACAGAAACTCAAAACCATCGGACTATGCAACATTAATATATATATACTTAAAGGAACTGAGATTTCTTTGTTTGTTTGTTGTTTTTTCATGTCCTAGCAACATCTCTATGTTCATATCAGGACTGCTACCGACTTGTGATAGCTCAACATCATGGCAACTTTATAGCGCTGGGTAATGAAGCCGTTGACAACATGAACCAATATCCCACACAGTCACATTATCCTGACACTGAGCTAACCAGTCGTTGCCCTATACTATTAATGCTAAACACCAGGCTAGGAAGCAACAAGAATCAATTTTATAAGTAATTGGTTTGACGGAAACGGGAACCAAATTCACGATCTCCCGCACGCGAGGCCCAGGCTCTACCGATTTAGCGGGACGTAGCTCAGGCGGTAGATTGTCCACACATGAAGGTGACGGTCATCCTATCAATCCTGCTCAGAGAACCCATTTGTGGTTTGGGTTATCTTCTGTTCCAACCAGAGGTCCACAACTGGTTCATCAAAGGCTGTGGTATGTGCTGTCCTGTCTGTGGGAAAGTGCGTATAAAAGACCCCTAGCTACATATCGGAAAAAGTAGCCTATGTGGCGCTAGCAGGTTTCCTCCAAAGAAATATGTCAGAATTACCATATGTTTGATGTCCAATAGCTGATGATACAATTAAATCTGCTCTAGAGGCGTCGCTAAATCAAACTAACTTTCCTTTTACCGATTCGGCCACCGTGCCCGGTGACCTTTCAGTGACGTGTGCCCTTCAGTGACGTGTTAGTGATGCGTGCCCTCCATTCGTTACACCTGATATAGGCTGAGATCGGTATCAGGGCTACTTGTTAGCTAAATCGGCTACCAGTTGTCAGTCAGGTGGTTCCTGATGACCTGACCCCCTCCACCCCTAACCCCAACCCCCAACCCCCAACCCCCAACCCCCAATCCCCAACCCCCAACCCCCAGCCCCCAACCCCCAACCCCCAACCCCCAGCCCCCAACCCCCAACCCCCAACCCCAACCCCAAAACCCCCAACCCCACCCCAACCCAAACCCCCAACCCCAACCCCCACCCAACCCCCAACCCCCAACCCCCAACCCCAACCCCCAACCCCCAACCCCCAACCCCACCCCCAATCGGGGGTGGTCCAGTAGTCAGAGAGAGGGTCGGTGGGGTCGGGCGGGTTTGTATTTTTTGTATTTTTGTTTGTTTGATGATGAATTTATTTATCCTGCTCATAAAGGATAATTGTGTTAACACTTGTTTTCACGAGTGGGCCGCTCTAATCCAATTTGATCTGATTTGATTTGATTGTGTTCAGCTTTAAAACACTCACAATCATTTTAGTTTTATTCTTTTTTTCTTAGATTCGCAGATTATGCGTGGACAATTTCGATCACAGACAATTTGTATTTCCACATTGTACTGGTTCTTGCCCATCCCTAATATTCTAATAGTAACGTTGAGTGCCAGGATAGACAGATGACAAGTATATCCTGGTAATTTAGGTGCCTGAGTCAGTTTGGGTCTTTGCTTCCTCCTTCTTCTCTAAAGGCCCGGTCACATACACGTTAGTGGACGTAGTTGAACGTAGTGGAGGCTAAAGTGGTTGAACGTAGTTGTTCGCGCATTACGTCCTGACAACACCTAAACCCTCCACCCTCCACCCTCCACCCTCCACCCTCCCCCATCCACCATCCACCATCCATAATCCATCCATAATCCAACATCCACCATCCACCATCCATAATCCACCATCCACGCTCCACCCTCCACTTTCCAACCTCCTCCCTCCACCCCTTTACCCTCCACCCTCCACCCTCCACCCTCCACCTTGCAACCTGCACCCTCCACCCTGCACCATCCACCCTCCGCCCTCCACCCTGCAACCTGCACCCTCCACCGTCCACCCTCCACCGTCACCCTCCACCCTGCAACCTCCACCTGCACCCTCCACCCTGACACCTCCACCCTCCACCCTTCACCCGCAACCTGCCACCCTCCCTCCGCCACCCTACCCTCCACCCTCCACCCTCCACCAACCCTCCACCCTCCACCCTCCACCCTCCACCCTCCGCCCTCCATCCTCCACCCACTCAACACCACCACTCTCCACCACCCACTCACCACCACCACCCTCCACCCTCCACCAACCCTCCACCCTCCACCCACTCAACACCACCACCCTCCACCACCCACTCATCACCACCACCACCCTCCACCCTCCACCCACCCTCCACCCACCCATCCCCACCACCCTCCACCACCGTCCGCCGTGCAGGCTCTAGTCTCCGGGCGGCGGGGCGCCTGGTCGGGCGGCAGTAAGCCGGGGAAACCCCACACGGTCCCGACTCCTGCTAATTTACACGCGCTTTGCTGCAAAGCAATAAGCGGCCTTAGTTGTAAATCAAGTCTACAACTCTTGTGACGCCGGCGTATCGGCGCCACCCGCCAGGTGGGCGGCAGGGCGGGGACGGAGAAGGGATGGGGGCACGCCGGGGAGGTGGCCGGGGCTGGGGAGCAGTGGGACGGGGCATGGATAAGGAGGAATGGGAGTGAGCTTTGGTGGTGGAACATGGGCGGTAAGACTGAGTGGGTGGTCTGTCGTGAGGTTTGGATGAGTAGATATAAGGATGGAGAGCGAATTGTTTGTGATGCTCAGCAACACTGGTAATTTGGCATTCGATCACCGCCATAGCTCTACAGCCTTAAGCATAATACAGGTGCTGCCACCTAGCTACTTTCGCCGGTGGTTCTTTCTGACTTATACGCCAGCGCCGCCTGGTTTCTTCTTTGATACGTAAATACTTCGAGAATGCCTGGCTCGCCCTGTCCGTCCTGCCTATGCGTCGTGTAGCTCGAACTAGGCGGACTAACTGGCTATATAAGGCCCGTCTCAGCGCCAGAGAGCTCACTTCGACACGGCCACAGGAGGACACTGGCTGGCTCTGAACTGGAGAGGAGGCACACCAATATGCCATCAGCGAAGAAAACGGCCAAGCGGGCGGCCACCGCCCAACCCAAAACCCCGGACCCGGTAAAGAAGAAAACCCGGTCCAAGGCTAAAAAACTACATGCTGTAGCAGACGTGGCCGGCTCCCCGGCGACACAGACCCGTTCAAGCTGCCCCGAGGCGCGGCGCGGGTCCCCCGACAACAGAAATGCCGTGGCTGGGGCCAGTCCCCCGGCGGACAATCCACGTGACGTTGCAAATCTCATCGAAGGCCTGCAGCTAAAAATCACGCAGATGGTGGACGGCGTGAACAAGCGCATAGACGGCATCGTCGCGGACAAACACGACGTAAGGAGCCAACGCTCCGTGACGCCTCGGTCCTCCCGCCACGATGACGCTCCGCGCCCCCGCGGCGTAGCAGACAGCCCGTGTGGAAGCGAACGAACCCGGCATCACGACTCCCCGCGCCGCCGATCGATATCATCGGACGGTTCTCAGAGGCATACTAGCCTTCACCGCCATGAACGACGAAGGGGCGAACGCACCGCTAGGGACCCCACGGCTTACAGGGAAGGCACGCCCCGCCGCTACGACAGACTAAGCTACAGCTGCGACACGACCGACCGTCAACACCGCCGGCGCTCGAGCTACGACGGTCCCATCCTCCTCGACGGCAGGGATGACCGCAGGACAGACGCTGTTAACGAACTCCTCGAGGCAGCGGGATCAGCAATCTCCAAGAAAAAAGGTAACTCGATCCTTGCGCCCCACCGATATGTAATACGCGGAAATAAAAACAAAAAAATATCTATAGAGGAGGCCACATGGGCGGAATACTTCGCGGCTTTATGCCGCATGCAAAAGGACAAGAAACTGACAGCGGCCTGGATCGGACACGTGCATGAACATCTACACCAACTGGCCACTATGGCGTGTACCTGGGACTGGTACACATGCTGGCAATGGTCCGAGACAGTCTTCACCATGATATCAGACGGGAGATTGCCGGCAGGCTGGGCCAACCAGTACGCCATCAAAGACGTGCAAAGAGACGTTTGCTCGGTAGGAACTAGGCTCAAGAAGGTGAAGCAGGCACTGCGAGCTGGAAAGCGTACTGAGACGACAAATGTCATAATACCGGAAAATAAAACGACAGACTACGTTAAAACAGAATACAACCGCGAAACGGACGGCAAACCCTGTCAGGACTTCAATTGGGGGGACTGTACATTCCCAACGTCGCATGGACTTCAACCAGATAGGAAATGCCACCTGTGCGCCTGGTGTGCGCAGAAAAACAAGCGGGCAAACGTACACCCTGAGAAAGCCTGTATTAATAAAAAACGGGTACAGGAGCGCGCCGCCGCAAACAAAGAAACTAGCAAGGATTTTTAAGGGGCGACCGCGACAAAGATATACCCGCGGAACGCGATAACGTCGCCCACTTGGATGCGGTACCCACCGGCCCAGACCGTGGGACACCTTCTGAACTTATCACAGACACTGATAACGACGATACTAGTACCGACTGTGCACTCGATACGGGTTCAGACACTGATAGTGAGCATGAGAACGGCTCAACCCAATCTGATTCTAACGGAAGCACTAATGAGCGGGAGGCTGTCCCGCAGCCCGAACGTGGGAAAGGACTCAAATCACACAACAAAGGACGTTATGATGACGCTACGTCACCATACACGGACAAAGAAACTGACGATCCAGCTATCGTTGCAGTATGAAGACGTGATGACGAGCACAAGAAAGGAAATGGTAAAAGGATGGCTCTACCAACGGAATCACCCGACGGATGCCACCTCGGAGCTGCAAGCGTAAATTACAATACATCTGAAGAAGACGAACCCGCACATACCAAAGGAGAACATGATGCCAACGAAAAAACATGTCACAACGGACGCATGGGAGACCAGGCTCGGGACCAGCCAGTAGACTTCAGCGAACATACAATGGCTGGAACAATAGGTGACACGGACAGTGCCGCGAGCGTTAGAGGAGATAAGACAGCGGGCGATACTGTCAAGCAAAGTGAAAGTGGGGCTGCTGCCCATACAACTGGTCATTTCATCGCGCCCAAAGCTCCTGGCGTGATTGGGACACGCAAAAGGAAGGCCACCTGCCACACCCATAAATACGACAAAAGACGAATATCATACGCCCCGGAAACCAGCGACATCCAGGGAGATAACGATAGCCTCGACAATGGAGGACTTAGTGCGGTGAACAACGGAACATGTCTTATGACTACGGAACATCACGACCTGGACGATGTCGAACAAATAGTCGATGCGATCGACGAACCCGATGTTACGGCATATATGCCACCCAGGACACCACAAAGCTACCGCCCTCTGCTGGAAGGTATATGGCCGCATACCGACCATGACGCTTGGAAAGACGATCATGCCTACATGAACATATATGACCTCATGAGGGCCTCGGCCATCCCAAACTTTATGGGCATGAGGCTCCGCATGCCCTCAGGCCTAAATATGGCAGCCTGGAAGCGACTGCTGGAAGGCTATCACGACAGGCAGATCATAGACTTTCTGGAGTACGGTTGGCCAGTGGACTACACGGGGGATCACCCACCGGTAACAGCAAAAGAAAACCATCATAACGATATTGTCAGCACTGGCTGCATAAACAGCTACATCGAAAAGGAGATTACATACGGAGCAATGCTGGGCCCATTTAGCAAACCTCCTTTCGTCCCTTGGACGCAACTCAGCCTGCTCATGACTCTCCCCAAGAGACGCTCAGATGCTAGGAGAGTTATAGTTGATCTCAGCTATCCACCAGGCGCGAGTGTGAATGCAGGGATAAGGAAGGGACAATACCTTGGCAGGCCGGCCACCTACACGCTACCCGGTATCCTGGACCTGGCGGAGGAGGTGGTACGTGTTGGGAGGGGTGCCCTGATATGCTGTGCGGATCTGGCACGTGCTTACAGACAGCTTAGGGCATGTTCGCTCTCGGTTCCCTTGCTCGGTATAAAAATGAAAGGACGACTCTACATGGACATAGCCCTCCCATTTGGTTGCCGTACTTCTGCGATGGCCTGCGCGCGGACCACGAATGCGGTGGTCTACCTAATGCGGAAGAAAGGTCACCATGCACTCTGCTACCTCGATGACTTTGTCGGGGTCGAGAAAATGGTGCAGACCGCGAGTCGCGCCTACGACGATGTCATCAGGATAACGGACGAGCTGGGACTGGAGCTGGCTCGATCAAAATGCAACCCACCTTCTACAGAAGTGGAATGGCTTGGATTCAGCGTCTCCACCTTGGCCATGACAATCGCCACAACGGAAGAGAAGATGGAAGGGCTTGTGGACGAATGCAAGATCTGGCTGACCAAGAAGATCGCATCCCGAAAAGAAATCCAGAGACTTGTTGGCAGACTACAGCAGATATCCAAGTGTGTCAGGCCTGCCCGCAGGTTCATGGCTCGCATCCTGGCGGCTCACCGTGAGACGCCCGTGAAGGGTAAGCACCCAGTCCCGCTCGAACTAAGCATGGACGTCCAATGGTTCATCAGCTTTGCACAGACATGGAACGGGATAGTCCTCCCCACGGACAGCGAAAAAGTGGCATGGACAATCGAGTGTGACTCGTCGCTACGAGGGGGCGGGGCACACTCCCCTACACACTACTTTGCTTCCTGCTACTCCAGGGATGTGCTCGGTCGGAAATACAACATCGCACAGCTTGAGGCCATAAACCTGGTGGCAGCGGTAAAGAACCTCGCTCCAGATGACCCACACCTCTTCACAATCTACGTCAATACGGATAACAGTGCCTCCCAACAGGCGCTGACGTCTGGTGCCGGGCGTGACCCTGTGATTACAGCTTGTGCCAGGGAAATATGGCTCTTTGCCGCTCTCGCCAGCACAGAAGTTGTCGTTAAACACAAACACGGGAGTGACATCCCCTTCGCTGACGCACTCAGCAGGATGTCCTTTGACACGGGGGCAAGGGAGACCGTGATCAGACATATAGCTCAGCGAGGGCTTAGCTCTATAGTAGTATCCCACGATAACGTACTTACTCAGAATTTATAACCTGCCCGATGACTCCCCTTTTTTGCTCTCTTGCCAGGTTATAATCTCCATCAACACCGACGTATTACGGCCATGATTGATGCGGGACTGGCAGGAAGCACATGGAGGAACAAAAGGAACCAGGCTGTGAACTATTTGCGATACATGAAACATCGTGCTAGGAATATATTAGCACCATCTGAATACGAAGTGCTCTTATATCTACTATACCTGTCAGATACTATTCGATCCCCCGGTGCTATATTGAACTATGTTAGTGGAGCGCGAACCTTTGTCCTCATGCTCGGAGGCCAGGTGACCGCCTTTGACTCTTACTTGGTGTCATTAGCCAAGAAGGGCATCCGGAACTCTTCCAAACACATCTCGGTGCAGGCTATGCCACTGGTTCCGCGGGACGTGATAAACATAGTGGACTTCCTCAGATACTCTGGCCCAAACAGCCCGGTGCTAATTGCCTCATTACTACTGGGTTACTTTACTCTAATCCGCCAGAGCAACCTCCTAACGACGGGTTCAACTAAGGAGCCTAATCATACCATATGTGCTAAAGACATAACCGTAACTAGTGACGGACTAATCGTAAGGATTCGATCATCAAAAACTAAGTCAGCAACCACAGTGCCGCTGGACATCCTTGTACCGGTGGTGTCTCACTCCAAGTACTGCCCAGTTCGGGCCTGGACTAAATACTACGCAGATACACGCCCGGCCCTGAGCGGCCCGGCCTTCGTTACTACGGATGGGTCACCCCTTCGCCCAAAAGCCCTACTCGACACAATGAGACTTGCCCTGTCAGTGGTGGGCCACAAGGCGCCAGGCGCCATTACGTTACATAGCCTCAGGAGAGGTGGAGCACAAGCATGTGCCCGACTCGGGGTGCCGCTTGAGGACATAAAGCAGCTTGGCTTGTGGACGTCGTCGGCAGTGCACACATATGTGCCTAAAACATTGATATCTAAAGTGTCCAAAAAGCTTTCCTCATTATTTGGTTAAAAGCTTGTTGACCTCTTTGTGCATAACTCATTGATTACCTCACTGTGCTTATTCTACGGAACTTAATTGTGCTTACTAAAATTGACATGTGCTTACTACTTGACTCATTATCGAAGAAAAATAAATCCAACCTTAAACTCATATGCGGTGTCGGTGTCTAATTGTTCGTGATGCTCAGCAACACGGGTAATTTGGCATTCGATCGCCGCCATAGCTCTACAGCCTTAAGCATAATACAGGTGCTGCCACCTAGCTACTTTCGCCGGTGGTTCTTTCTGACTTATACGCCAGCGCCGTCTGGTTTCTTCTTTGATACGTAAATACTTCGAGAATGCTGGCTCTGCCTGTCCGACCTGCCCTCTGCGGTCGTTAGCTCGAACTAGCGGACTAACTGGCTATATAAGGCCCGTCTCAGCGGCAGAGAGCTCACTTCGACATGGCCACAGGAGGACACTGGCTGGCTCTGAACTGCCATCCCGCCCACCCCTGCTAAAAGACTATATAGGGCATAGGGTTAAAAGCTTGTTGACCTCTTTGTGCATAACTCATTGATTACCTCACTGTGCTTATTCTACGGAACTTAATTGTGCTTACTAAAATTGACATGTGCTTACTACTTGATTCATTATCGAAGAAAAATAAATCCAACTTTAAACTCATATGCGGTGTCGGTGTCTAATTAGGTCGGGAATCGGTAGGGGAGCATGGAGTGTGAGGTGGGGTGGAGGAGATGGGGTGTGGAAGGCGAGAGGGGCAGATTGGGAGAAAGGGTTGCAAGGGGTGGGGAGAGAGGTGTG
Organism: Branchipolynoe longqiensis; assembly: GCA_030323885.1. Lineage (NCBI taxonomy): Eukaryota > Metazoa > Annelida > Polychaeta > Phyllodocida > Polynoidae > Branchipolynoe > Branchipolynoe longqiensis. Next base: position 53,784,543 of record CM059201.1, on the reverse strand, counting down.
ACGGACGGTGAGATGAGGAGTACGAGGTTGGGGTTGGGAGGGAGCGCTGAGGGCTGGGAGAAGAGGGGGATCTGATGGAGAGCAATGGTTGAGGGAAAAGAGGCTAAGACGGGAGGGGCGGTGGGTAAGATTGGGGGAGTGGGGATCGCGGAGCGGGGAGTGGGGGTTCGGGATCGGCGAGTGGGGTCCGGGGAGCGGGAAGTTGGGGCCGGGAAACGGGATGGGGGGGGGGGAGGGAAGTGGGGCCCGGGGAGCGGGGATCATGGATAGGGGGGTGGAGAGTGCGAAGTGGGAAGTGGGAAGTGGGGAGTAGGGAGTAGGGAGTAGGGATCAGGCGGGAAGTGGGATGATGGAGCACGGAGCGTGGAGGGAGGGTGGGGAGGGGTGGTTGGGGAGGAGGGTCGTGGATATGGACACTGGAGTGAGTCGGGAGAGTCTGGGGGAGAGGGGCGATCGGGCACCGACAATCAACACCAGATTCATGTATCAATCCTTCTAAGTTTTATCTTCTGACAAAGAATTATTCCTGCAACAGTGCTGGCAATACTCCACCTACAACACAGTCCATAAATACAATAAAGAAGCAGTCCGGCCACCATTCTGTATTCCTACGCGACCACCTCTATCACCACCACGCTGGCACTGCCGACATCTCGCGCCGACTCACGCCTTTCTACTGCATTCCGCGACGGGACTATTTCCTGGTTGAACAAAGATGTCAAGTAGAGAATAAGTAGTTCCGGCCGGACCGATTTGCACAAAGCTGGCTGGTGCTCAGCTCTCACGCCCCACGAGATACTACACATCCTGCTAATCCCGGCAGGGTCGCTAATCTCTGTAATCCCACTAATCCTAGCAAGCTCACGTCGTGGGCTGGACTATCCATCCTCGAAGAGACCCATAACTGTCGCTTCCCATGTCTCCCTCCGCCTTCGGCTTCGCCCTCTCCCTTCCTGTCTCCCTCCGCCTCCACTTGCTCCCTTTGCATCCCTTTGCCTCCCTTTGCCTCCCTTCGCCTCCCTTAATCTCCATTCCCCTCCCTTCGCCTCCCTTCACCTCCCTTCCCCTCCCTTTGCCTCCCTTCGCCTCCCTTCAACTCCCTTCGCCTCCCTTCACCTCCCTTCGCCTCCCTTCACTTCCCTTCGCCTCCCTTCGCCTCCCTTCGCCTCCCTTAGCCTCCCTTCGCCTCCCTTCACCTCCCTTCGCCTCCCTTCACCTCCCTTCGCTCCCTTCACTTCCCTTCACCTCCCTTCGCCGCCCTTCACCTCCCTTCGCCTCCCCTCACTTCCCTTCGCCTCCATTCGCCTCCCTTCACCTCCCTTCGCCTCCCTTCACCTCCCTTCACCTCCCTTCGCCTCCCTTCGCCTCCCTTCTACTCCCTTCACCTCCTTTCGCCTCCCTTTGCCTCCCTTTGCCTCCCTTCACCTCCCTTCGCCTCCCTTTACCCCCCTACCTCCGCTTGTTCCCTTTGCCTCCCCTTACTCCCCCGCATCCGCTTTTCCCCTCCACCTCTCCTTGCTCCATCCACCCCTTTCTGCTCTCCCTCTCTCTCTACCTCCTCAGTTCTGTCTCCGACTCCCGTTCCTTTCTCCTCCTCCATTTCTCTCTGCTTCTCTCACACCTCTCTCGATTCCAGCTCCTTCGCTCTTCACATCCCCGTCATCTCTCCACATCTCCCTCCCCTGCTCTGTCCGCATTTCTTCCTCACACCACTTCCCTCTGTTCACCGCGCCATCCTCTCATTAACCCATCATCTAACTATCCTGCTACCACTTCCCATATACAGATACTCTCTCTCCATCTCCCTCTGGACCAGACGAGATGGCCGACTGGGTTGAGCGTCCGTCTCCCGTGTTGGTAGATTGGGGGATTCGAACCTATGAGTTCAAGGGGATGACTTAACCATTGGCAATTGTTGCTTCCTAGCCAGGCGCACACCATTATTAGGATACGGCAAGGACTGGTTGGCTCAATGTCAGGGAAATATGATTGAGTGGGATACAGGTGGTGCTGGCGGACCGGTCTCCCAATGGGACACCACTATACAGTTGTCATGAGCGCGCACTGTCACAAGTCGGTACCCATGCTGATATGACCTTAGATGTTACCAGGACATAATACTCCAACAACCAACTCACCATCTCCAGCTCATCATCCCTTCGCCTCCTTCATCTTTTCGTCCCCTCCATCCCCCGCCTCCCCCTCCCCATCCGCCACCCTCCTCTCTCCGCCCCATCTCCTCTGGGCCCCCTGTCTCGATCTACCCCTCATCTCTTCACCTGCCACTTTCTATCTGCAGCCCATCTCTATCCATCCCCAACACTTATCTCTGTGTCTCGCCTTTCCTCCTCGTCCGACCCCTTTGCCTCGTCTCTCTGTCTCTCTCGTCCTTCCGCTCTCCTCCTTCCCCTCCTCTCCCCTCTCTCCATCCTATGACCTTTCCCCAGCTCCTATTCATATTCCCCCTGCCCCTTCCCCCTGCCCTCTGTCCTCCTTCTGCTTCTCCCATCATTCTGCTCTCCTCTCCCCCCCCCCCCCACTCTGCCCTCTCTCCATCCTAGGACATTTCAACATCTCCTATTCGTATCCCCCCCCTCCCCGATTCCCCATCTCTCTCCTCTCTTATGATGCTGCCAGCCTGGTTTCCCAGTGGGGCAGCACTATACAGTCGCCATGATTGCGCACTGTTACAAGTCGGCGCCCCTCCTAATATGACCTTAGATGGTGCTAGGACGTAAAACCACAACAAACACACATCTTTCTCCGCTTCCCCCAACCATCTGGTTTCCTGTTTCTCCTCATCTTCCCTCTCTCCATCCTATGATCTTTCCCTATCTCCTATTCCTATTCCCCCCTTCCCTTCCCCCTCTCCCCTTTCCTCTTTCTCTGCTGCCCCCCCTCCCACACACACTTCCGACACTTTCCCCTCGCCTCTCTGCTTCCCCCATCCTTCTCCTCTCCTCTTTCTCCTCATCTTTCTGGAGATATCTTTCCGCATCTCCTACCCCTTCCCCTCTCCCTCCCCTTTCCCTTCTTTACAGCCCCCCCCCCCGACACCCCCTGAACCCCCCCCCCGTACACACACACACTTCCGCTCCCAAACGCTCATCTGTGAGGGATAACGCATTAAATGTCATCTGCTTTACTTCTGAAAACCTCGCGCAAATCAATCCTCATTATACGGCGTCTCATTAACTGTCCTGCCTAACCGGAAGTGATCTCAGAACGAGGCTGCTACAACGGAAAACGAGGCGCCGGGGACATTAACCCAAATGATCGAGCCGCTCTGTCTTTTAATCATTTCTTTTAATTCCAAAATTGAAGTTAATAAAAATGGAACGCACAGATTTTCTTATCAAATTACTCTCAAGATGAATCGAGTAAATCTGCCTGAGTTCAAACCGTCCAGTTTAGGCAGCAATCTCAGAACGAGGATGACCTAGTTGAAACTGAAAGCGAGGCTAGGCACGTACGATGGGAAGCGGGGGAGGGGCGGTGGAGATTACTCCAAACAATGAAGCTATTGAATTGTGTTGGTACTTTTATTTTCTAACATCATTTCTAACATCATTTCCTCAACCAATTGAAGAGTTCAGACGCAAAACCACATAAACTGCAATGCAAAAATGGAGATAAACATTGGAATCAAAACCTAAAAAAAAATATTTAAAAAAAATGATATTCCTACATTTGTATTCATTGCTCCGCACCCATATGATCATAGGAAAAGTGGAATTAGTGAGAAATAAAATTACTCTCATGTACAAATCTTTTATTTAAACTACATGTTTTGTTTTCCACCTGACCTCTTCAATTCTTCTTACCAAGGTGAATCAAGTCAATCTGGGTGATTCCAAACGCTTAGTTTGAACTTATTGGTCTCATCCTGCTCAGGGGTGTGGGGTGTGGAGGCCTTACCCCATCGAGTACGTTCGCTGCCTTAAACTTAAAGCTGCATAGTCCGATGAAAAGACCAATTTTTCAAAAACAAAACTTGACTGCCGCTCTCCATTTAGCTCTCCGCGGTTGTACATTTCAGGAAAGCTGCTTGCAAAAGTGTTGAAGTGATGCTGGCTTTTGCAAGTTACCAGCAGCACTCTCTCGGGGAGCAAATAGAGGTTTCACACCAGCAAGAACATGTCCAGACAGGCGCAAAACTATTTGTCCCTGCAGTGGCTGGTCGGGAGATGTTGGGAGTTCCATACATCAACCGGCCTTAATGCTGCCACAGTGACATGGTTTTCTGTTCAGGGTTTGCTCCCTTAGCCTTCGGTTCTGTCAAGAACCTGTACCACAAGGCAGTGCTTTACAACTCTGCAGGGCAGGGGCATCAAACTCCCTGAGGTATTGCAATACCTGCAGGACCTGCATACAGTAAAAGACAAATACAGTAAAACCTCTCTAACCGACCACCTCCACAGATCGACCACTCCCCTATATCGATCACTTGATTTGGGTCCCAACAATATCACTGTAACCAAATTCTAACTCCCTAAATCGACCATCCCCCTGATCGGACCACATAAAGACGGTCCCAAGGACAGTCGATTTAGAGAGGTGTTACTGTACATCCATCAACCCCCTAACAATATATATTAGGCTGATCATGAAGAATTTCTTAAATCCTCTAGATTAATATAATCTAAAACTCAAATGGAGAGTATTATAAGGCTGCCATCTCGGTGATTCTTATTACATTATCTCTGATTTCATGAATGCTACTTCAACATATATATAACAACTTGATGCTAGAAGCAGGAAGGAGCTCCACTCCTTCTGTACAGTTGATTTATACCAAAACAATGTTTGCTCGGATTTAGTCACAACTTTTTATCCACCCATTCTGTGACTGGTGACTATTTTATCTAACTGGCCCCATGATCTGACCCCCCCCCCCCTGACCCCTCCTATCATAATCACCCTATTTCCGATTTGCAAAATTACCCCTCTTCTTCCCGCTGCTCCCGACCACTACCCGATCAAACAGAAATCGCTATCACAGAACTTTCAGTCCGACCTCACTAACAGGCTGCAGGCTGCAGGCTGCCTCCACTCAGACCCGCCAGTCCCTCTACACACCCAACTCACTCCCCCACTCACTCCCTCACTCACTCCCCCACTCACTCCTCACTCACGTCGCACTCACCCTAGTGCACTCAGGTAAAGGGCGCATTCCTTACACATGGTATGCGGTATGCGAATGCGACAAAAAATTGGACGCCTTGAAGCCTATGGGCTACATTCCTTACATGCGGTATGCGGTATGTGGTATGCGAATGTGAATGCGAATGCATTTTCTGATCGGTCTCTGTAGCGATCGGTGTGGCATGTGGTATGCGGCACGCAGGGTGCAAATAGAAACCTGAGTCTGATGTGTCCATTAGTTTAACACTAGGAGAGGTGACTGAGCATTACGGAACGGTCTCACACAGGGGTGAGGAGGGGAAACACATGGTGAGCTGGGCACTCGGGAGACATACGGTTAGGGGAAAGCTAAAAATGCTACCATTTGCACAGAAATATGAATACTTATCTATAATTTGGTTATAATAAAGGTAGGAACCCCCATGTGACGCATGAAAAGGTACATAGATATAAATGCAATATTTGGTCATATACAGAGCAGTATGGAGAATAATTGTTTATTTATATTTTTTAAATATAGCCAGTCGTGTGCTGCATGCCGCATGCCGCATGCCGCATGCCGCATGCCGCATGCCGCATGCCGCGTGTAAGGAATGATGCCATTCGCATACCGCATGCCGCATGCCGCATACCGCATACCGCATACCGCGTGTACGGAATGCCCGCTTAACTCTAAGTGCATGACGCATCGTCGGCAATAACGAATCAGGTGCAGGGTGGTGGCCAGCCCCACCTACCGGCAGTCCGTGCGTGTGTATGTGGGCGTGTGTGTGCGTGCGTGTGCGTGTGTGGGGGTGTGCGTGTGTATGGTTATCTGGGTGAGGGTGTATGCATGTGCGTTGGTGTGTATAATATGTGCGTGGGGATGGGTGTGGGCATGTGCGTTAGGTGGGTGCGTGTATGGGGTGGGTATGCGTGAATGTGTGTACATGTGTGCATGTGTGTACGTGGGTGTGTGCGTGCAACTATGAGTGAGTGTGGGAGTGGATGTGCGTAGGTGTGGGTGTGGGCTTTGGTGTGTGCGTGATAGCGTGTGCGTGATAGTGTGCGTGATAGTGTGCGTGAGTGTATGTGGGGTGCATGCGTGGGTAGGTGCGTGTGCGCGTGATAGTGTGGTCGTGATAGCATGTGCGTGATAATGTGCGTGAGTGTGCGTGGGGTGTAGGCGCGGGCGTGTGGTGTTCGGGTGCGTGAGTGCGTGAGCATGAGCGTGAGTGTGCGCGGGTATGTGTGCGAATGTGTTGGTGAATGTGCGTGAATGTGTGCGCGTGGGTGTGCATGAATGCTGGTGTGTATGTGTGTGCATGTGTTTGGAGGTGTGCGTGTGTGTGTGGTTTGTGCATGGGTATGTGTGTGAATGTACGCGTGAATATGTGCGTGAGTGTGTGTGCATGTGTGTCTACGGGGGTGTACTAGGTGGACGTGTGTGGGTGCGTGGGTATTTGAATGAGTACACAGACGGATGTTTGATGGGGCAGCGGTGGGTGCAGACGCATGAGTGGGTGTTGAGGGTGTGTATGTGTGGAGGTGTGTGTGTGTTCTGGTGTGTGTGAGTATCTCTTTTGGTGGGTGTATGTCTATGCGTATATGTATGGGTGTGTGGATGTGTGAATGGTTGGATGTGTGGATTTGGATCTGCATTTATATATGGATGTGTGGATGTGTGAGTGGGTCTGTGGGTGTATATATGTGTATGTGGGGCTGGATATGTGAATGTCTGTGTGTATGTGACTGTGTATATGTATGACATGCAATTATTGCAGGTATTGCAATCCCTCAGGGAGTTTGACGCCCCTGCCTTGCAGAGGTGTAAACCACTGCCTTGTGGTACAGGTTCTGGACAGAACCGAAGGCTAATGCCTGGTACACACCTACCGTTTGTGCGCACCCACCTACCATATACGATCTAAAACTGCCCGTTTCGCACACAAAAATCGCTAGGTGTGCGCTCCCTGTGCACACCTAGCAATTGCGATTCGCGCATAAAACCTCAGTTTTAGGCATAAAACCGGCCGATTACGATTGCGATTCGCGATTCGAAAAATGAATCGGCCCGTTTTCAGTTTTAAGCTGGTCGGGTCGAATCGCGGGTTTTAGTGCGCGAATCGCATACGGTAGGTGTGTACTAGGCATAAGGGAGCAAACCCTAAACAGGAAACCATGTCACTGTGGCAGCATTGAGGGCAGTTGATGTATGGAACTCCCAACATCTCCCGACCAGCCACTGCAGGGACAAATAGTTTTGCGCCTGTCTGGACATGTTCTTGCTGGTGTGAAACCTCTATTTGCTCCACGAGCGAATGCCGCTGGTAACTTGCAAAAGCCAGCAGCACTTCAAGACTTTTGCAGGCAGCTTTCATGAAATGGACATTAAGACCGACTCATGGACGCAACTCTCACAGCAGAGAGCTAAATGGAGAGTGGCAGTCAAGTAATGAAAGCAGTCTTTGTTGCATCATGACCGACAGCATGATGATGATGATATGTATGGGTGTGTGGATGTGCGAGTGTTTGGATGTGTGGATGTGGATGTGTATATGTGTATGGGTGTGTGGATGCGTGAGTGGGTGTTTGAGTGTATATATGTGTATGTGGTGCTGGATATGTGTGTGTGTGAATGTGACTGTATATGTATGGGTGTGTAGATGTGTGAGGGTTGGATGTGTTTATGTGGATGTGTATATATGTATCGATGTGTGGATGTGTGAGTGGGTGTTTGGGTGTACATATTTGTATGTGGGGATTAATGTGTGAATGGATGGGTGTATGTGACTGTGTGTATCTCTCTCTCTCTCTATATATATATATATATATAATATATATATGTGAGTCGCCATATTAAAGAATGCTCGGCAAGGCTAATGGTATCGTAAAAACATTTTGACTCATCGACCGTTGAGAAAAATATTGGAAAACAATGTTGATTTGCAATTAATCGACACACTTGTGCTTTGCCTAGACGGAACTTCATTATGCTGGAATTAATAGTTTTTGATTAGATGACTACACTGAATTAACATAATTATGAATTCTAGATAAATTCGAATTATGACGACTTTACGACTAATTTAATTATAGGCTTTACAGTAAAAATAACTGAGCTGCTATATATGGCTGACCTTAGTACTGTAAATGCAGACCAGGGTTCACGCTATAGCACACCTGGTATCTCGGCTGCCATAGCCTAGCTGGTAAAGCGCAGCTGCATGAGTCAAGATCTGCAACAAGCACAGGAAAATCGTGTGTGTCGACCATCAGTGAGCTGGGATGCGATACCATTACCACACATGTTGTGCTCTGCAACTATTACATACATATTCGCAATATTTGATAGTTCACATCTGATTTGATAGTTCACAAGTGATAGTCCGATCGATTCAAGGGACTATGACGGATAGGACTTTGCGCAGTGTGTGGATGAGTTCATCGACGGAGTCGAAGTAGACTACTGCAGTAAGAGGAGAGGACAGGCGGAACCAACATGCAGAATACACGAAGCAGTGCCGCTTAGATGTCTAGGTCAGCGACGGGGAGTCAGCCCCAGAAGCCGGAACCGGCTTTCGGACAGTTGGCTCTGGAAGGAACAACGGAGATGCGGTGCGGCGAGAGTTGGAAGAACTAAAATTTGAGGATGAGCTAATGGAGCTAAGAGATGAACGGGACCGTCTCCTAGCGGCACGTGAGACGAAAAGGAGGAGTCGGTAAAAAAGGCTGCGACAAATTACGCCCAACGTCGGGAAGATAGCCGGTTGGGGCAGATGCAAGATGCGGCCAATGGACCAAAACCGTTGGCCGCCGGTACGTGGGTTCAGGCTATTCAAACTACGGACGCTCAAGGATAGATCGAGGGCCGCGGCGGCACGACGTCGACGTTCGTCCAGCAGTTCGTCGGTGGATAGTGTGGATCGAAAACTTAGAAGTAAGTGGTCCCTGAAGCGGACATGTCGGCAAAAAAAGACGTGAAGAAACTGAATGTGAAGTATTATCTGTCAATCGCTGGCCTGGGTGTTAGACTTCCTGAGATGTCTATCTCAGGACACCGGGAATGTGGGAACACATATATTTCCTCTCCACGGGCCGCTATGGTGGAATATCAAGATAGGGCGCATGCGGACTATGACTTGTGCTCGTAAGTGGGCAGTCAAACGTGGGTTTGAGGCATTCTCCAGCGCCCCATACGGGAAAAAGAGTGCTCATTATGGCCGGACAATACAAAGAAGAAGCAGCCAGTTCTACGGGAATTCAGTGATGGGAATGCAAGGCAAGTCGAGGCAGCAAGCCGAACACGCTTGCTATGGCCTGGAACAGCGAGCGGGGCTGCAGAGGAAGGGACGGGAGTGCAGGTCGAACACAAGTGTTCAAAGTGTGTCCGGGGGAGGGGCCACAAGAGAGTCAATTGTATGGATCTGACCTACTGGAAAATTGGAGCACCTGCCGGGGATCGCAACCCGTGGATCCGACCAACAGTCGTATGAGTGGCAGGGGTTCTGTTGGTGTGGGGAGCGGCCCCAAACTAGTGATGCGGTGGAGACTACAGGAGCGTCAATATGGGTTGATGATCAACATCAGGGAATATTGTACACGTCAACCATTGACAAACAGCTCACAACGCGCGAATGGGAGAATGAACATGCAACGTCACAACGCGGGAGATAGGACAGGGTAACGATTTACCCTACATTGGAGCATATGCGCAGGGAGGAGCACGTGAATTACGGGGTTGGGGGATGTGAATTTGGAAGGTCGAGGCCTTCTCAGGGAGTATCTCGGGTGACCCCACAGGGATTGGAACACCCACGTAAAAAACAAAACCTGGATTGTGTGAAAAGCTGACCGGAGTGTCTGCGCGATAGCACGGGCAGGCTACGAGGACCTATTAAGTGTGCATTGTGATAGCGATAAAAACGCTGGGGCGTGCAGTAAGAGAGAACACAAACAGTAATTACGTGGACCTTTTCGGGTGGACAAATTGATTGTCTAATGGCACTTGTGCATGCGTTTACGAATTGTATTTTCTATGCCATGTCAACTAAAACCTTGTCTTTGTTTGCAGAAGCATTTTGTTCGGGGGGCACACTGATATTAGATGCTATGTTTCTCCTTCCAGGGCACGGTCTCTTGGTTCCATGTTATTGATGGACAATTGTGATGTAACGTATGGCTGTCAGCGGGTGAGAAAAGAAATCTAGATGTTGGAGAGAAAATATTAATAGAGACCCGGCTAGCAGCGGAGGTTAGACGGAGGGGTCCTATGGAAAGTCGATAGACCTCAGGCCGGTTTAATGGGATCTTCGTCGTTCCAAAAGATGATGAGCGGTGGGAGAAGTGTCATTGACTGTAGTAAAACAAAAGGTGGGAGTGCAACAATTACACAAAGGGGGTGGCCCCAAAGTTTAAATATAGGGCGGGATGACGTGGTAGAAATGCCTGGAGAGGGGCGACTCCCTAGCCACTATCGATATCAAGGATGCTTACGCGCGTCCATATTAAACCAGAACATAGGAAAAGAAGGGGTTTATGGGTTTTTGAGGGTGATTCGGTGGGAACCTATATGATGGACGGGAGGACTCTGTATGGGTCTCTCGTCTAGTCCGTATATATTCTCTAGAATTTCAGACTTCATGTCCGATGCGCAGGCAGAGAGGGGGTCTGCAGAATTATTAACTATCTAGACGATTCTGCATTCTGGGTAGTCGGAGGAAGAAACTACTGGGTTGCAACAACGTGTACTCTGTATATTGCGCAGATTGTTTTTTTTTATCAGTTTAAAAAAAATTGCTCTCACCAGCTAAGAAAATTAGATTCTTGGGGACGATGTAACCTCGGAGTCGCAGGAAGTTACTCTTCCCTGACGATAAATTGAAGAGCTTCGGGACATCCTCCTGCTCTTCCTTGGGCTCGTAGGAAGGCGACCGTAGGGAAACTTTGAGAGACTCGCCGGACCTCGCACACTGCGCCAAATAAAATAAAATAAAGGGTTTTATCAGGGGTGTGCTAACTTTTAGTGGCGCGTCTACGACCTTATTAGGCATACATGGCGCGAGCCATTCTACCGTTGCCGGCTTAATGCCGGATTTAGGAGGATATCAACTGGTGGCATCATTCGCTGAAAAATTTAATGGTAAGGCGGGTATGCTCGGAAAGTTTGCGGTAACTACCGGGTCTACAGTGACGCTTCGAATTGGGGAATCGGTGCTTTGCATGGACTGACTGGTTTGCTGCTTCCTTTAAATCAGACGACCTGAAGTGTTAGGACAGATGATAGGAACACATCGTGTGGCGCTCCCCACTGGGCAGGGAGGGACCACATAAACATAAAAGAGATGAGGGCTGTGATGGAGGCGGCCACACATTGGTCATCAGGATGGGAAGATTCGAGATTATATTTATAACGACAGCGCGGTAGTCCAATATGCTCTTAATTCTGGGAGGATCCAGGTCAGTTGGGATTGTGTCCATGCTGCCGAAATAATTCGGCTTGCAGTCAAGAAGAACTTTACAATTTCTTAATCAAACTTTACATAAATACCACAGTTAATGTTGTGTGTGATGCCTCAGCAGGCTAGATGTAGAGGGTAGTGCCTCTAGGATTAGTGGAGTGGATGTGGGTCGGATTATCGTGCTGTGTAACCACCCCTCCTTCGACGCTCCGCTGTTCTGTCTTTCTAGGACTGGAGGAGATGTGGGCAGAGTAGCGGGGATTTGAGAAGTTTTTTTCTACTCAAAGAATTCGGTCCACCACGAGATCGGTCCAGTACGATGTATTTTGACTTCGTTGAGGCGTCGGATACCGTGTATTCCTAGCTAAAAACCCCTTTGCCAACCCGAATATTAAATGATCTCTGGGGTAGCGCGAGTCTTCTCTGGAGGCGTGAGAGAGGAGTGGTTGGGGCTGGGCCGGTTTAGCCGGCCGGGGTTTGGCGGTTATTGCTCAGCCAGATGGCCTCAGAAATAAACTAGGCCTTCACCACTTTCTCGTCTTGACTCTTATTCTCCTACGTCGTAGCCCATTCATGGTATATATAATTTAATACTATGAGTATAAAGAGCGGAGCTATATTCCATATCCTGCATGGGATCCTAGGCAATTTAATGCTGCCTTTATTATTAACCCACAATATATTATTGGTATATTTCGCTGCGGGCTGGTTCCTGTGCGCTTTCCCGGTGCCCCAACCTTGTTGTCATATGCCAGCAGACCCTTGTCAGGGTCACATCGGCGCCAGTTAAAGTTTTTACGTGGTAGGGCGTTATTTCTCAGCAGATGGGCCTTCAGCAATTTAAACTAGTTCCACACTTTCTCGTCTTGTCTCTTATTCTCCTACGTCGTAGCCCAATTTATATATATATATATATATATATATACATGTATATGCATGTATGTGTGTTTAGGTGGATCTTTGGGGATGCATGTAAGTATTGGGGTGTGGATGTGTGTTTGTTTAGCTGTAGGTGTTTATGTGTGTGCTTGTGTTGTGCGTGCATTCGTGTATGAGTGGGGGCGGAATGGGCTAGCACCACCGCCCCCGGCCACACAACCTACATACTCAGCAAAGCCTACGCACCCACTCACCCATTATACACTCACCCACTCCCTTATTTGGCCAGATTGAATTGCCCAATGAACCAATTGCCAAGCGGTATTCAGACGTTGATCCATGGGTTAAGTTAAGGACCAGCTTAGAACATTGATCCTGTTGGCAACCTCAACTAGGACTTGGCTTTATGGGAAAGGACTGAGTAAGCGCTGGTTTGCTCAGTGTCAGTATATATCATCAGGTGAGGATAATACTACACCATGATGGATCAACTGTTGGTACTTCGACATAAGTGTAATATGTATGAGCATACAAGATTGGAACATCCAAAGCAGTGCTCTAAGAAACACCAACACACAAACAAGAGTACAAAAAGAATATTAGGAAGGTTGGAAGTGAGATATAGATAAAGAAATATGTACTAAGTAATAGATCAGGGATAAACAGTAAGTAAGCCATAACAGATCAGCAACAAATAGGTGACACCATACTAAACAAACTATGCAGAAACACATAATGAAAATCTTTTTAAATTGGAAACTCCACAATTTTACACCATAAACCAGTTTACAGAAATTATTAATAAAGGAAATCAATGCATATGGATTATGACCACTACTGCACTGCAGTGAAAATACGGGCATGCTCTTAACAGGTATGAGCAGAATAAACAAACAATTACAAACAAACTAACACAAAAAATGATGCCAGGAGGATTGGTATCTCAATGGAGTAGCACTCTAAAGCCACCATGTCGAACACTTGCTGACAAGTCAGCTCGTGCTTGAACACGATATTAGGTATATATATATCTGAATCACTGAGTGATGTTGTCAATGTTTTTCTTGATGATGTATACTGCCTATCACGGATAAGTCTGAATATATTTGTTTTCACCATTAGACATTTGATCAATAGAAAGCCAGATCCTACAATTTTACCGACCAAAGGGATTTCTAACCTCGCACACCATATAGACAAGATCTTGGAGCAACTGACCTTTGATGAAGATGTGAGTTATACACAGCAGTGGAAATCCAAATTGACAAATGTCAGTGGGCAGGAATGTGAGAAGTACAATATGGTAGTAGGCTCAGGCAAGGACCCGCGTATACAGGTAAGTGTGGGTTGAGTGATGTAATCAGGGATCCTAGGTGGTGTAATGGTTAACACATTGCCCATAAGTGGTAAGTGGTGCGGGTTTCAATCCAGATCTAGTCACACTATTTCCCATTTTCATCACCCCCACCAGTACACTGGTTCCGTGACCAGAATTCTGTACAATCTACATGATGTATGAATCGTTGACCCTACTATGTGTATGTATATGTAAGTACATTGCTTGTGTCATGGGGGTAATGCAAATGGGAAATATTGCACCTAGAGCGGGACTCGAACCCACATCTCTTTGCATTCCGGGCCAGTGTTCTAATCATTACACCACTGAGGCTCCCTGATATCAACACACTACCCATGCCTACCTGTCTATGTGGTTACTTGCCCGAGAGGTCAGTGCAGCCTACTACACTCATCCCCCTGGAAGTGTAAGTCTTTTAATGCTTACAATTACATACATACAGGCAATGCACTTACACATACATACACAGGGTAGGTTCAACAACCATATATCGCATAGCATGCACAGGATCCTGGTCACTGCACCAGTGTCATGGGGGGGTGATGAAAATGGGAAATATTGCGCCTCGAGTGGGACTCGAAACAACATTTCTTTGCATTCCGGGCCAGTGTGCTAATCATTACACCACCTAGGCTCCCTGATATCAACACACTACCCATGCCTACCTGTCTAGGTGGTTACTTGCCTGAGAGGTCAGTGCAAACTACTACACTTGTATGTATCTAATTGAAAGCATTAAAATACTTATATATCTAAACTATTTAAAAGACTTCCAATTCCGGAGGCAATAGTGTACTAATATGCACTGTCCTCTCATGCAATTAGCCACTTTGACAGGTAAGTCTGGATAGAGTGATGACTACAGGGAGCCTAGGTGGTCTAATGGTTAGCACACAACTCTGAATGCAGGAGCTGTGGCTTTGAATCCTGCCAAAGGTGCAATATTTGCCATTGTCCTCACCCTCACTACAATACGATATAATGCTGTCAGGAGCACTCCTTTAATTAAACACTACCCATGTCGATTGCCATTGTGATATAATAATAATAATAATATATCATTTATATAGTGCCCGATCCAGCAAGCCGTTCTCAAGCTCTTTACATAACAACCAAATATACAGAAAAATAAATTTCACCTAGTTAAAAGCAGATTTAAACAAATGTGTCTTAAGACCTTTTTAAAAAGTACCAACAGATTTACAATCAGTGATATATCCTGGCAAAGCATTCCACAGTCTCGGGGCAGCAATACTAAAAGCACAATCCCAAAAAGCCTTTGAGTCTACTCCGAGGAACTGCTAACTGGCTGGAGACTGTGGAGTGCAGTGTTCGAACATTTGTTCTCTCCTGGAGCATATCTCTCATATATTCTGGAGCCTTATCATGCAAAGCACGATATACAAGAAGCAGCGCTTTGAAATAAATTCTCTTCTCCACAGGGAGCCAGTGTAATGATTTCAGCACAGGAGTGATGTGATCAAATTTCTTTGTACCCGTCAACGACTTGGCAGCTGCATTCTGTATACGTTTACCTTGCATGTTGGTGGGACCTAATTTTGAAATTAATGAAAGCTCGAGTTTGGACTGTTGGCAATCAACAAACAGTAACAAGTTATAAACAAGAAGCAAACAAATTAAAATTATTACTGAAACAACATTCAAAAGATTTGAATCAAATTGGATTAGTGTTGCCCGGCGGTGAAAACAAGTGAAGAGTTCAGGCGCAAAACCACATAAACTGCAATGCAAACATGGAGATAAACATTGGAATCAAAACATACACAAATTTAATTTTGTTACATTCCGATATTTGTATTCATTGCTCCATAGGACAAGTGGAATTAGTGAGAAAGAAAATTATTGTCATGGACAAATCTTTTATTTAAACTACATTTTTGGTTTGGCGTTTACGTCATTTTGCGCCTGAATTCTTCAAGGTTTAACACACTTATCCGTTATGAGTAGGGTAAACAAATTCATCACAAAACAAAAAATGACAATGCTTTCTTGGTGTTGGTGTTGTTGTCAGTGGGAGAGACTAAGAATATGAGGAGTGTAGCATTGCATACCGATCCCAGCAGTATTGCTGTCATATTGGGGCCACACTTTAAACCACTGTCACAAGTGGGGTCTCATTCTGTCAGTACTGTGAACAATTTAGTGGATGTAGTAAACTTCAAATTTTTAATTGGTGTTGATGTTGGTATCAGCGGGTAAGAATACCACAAGTGTTCACAATTCACTCAAGCCTGACCCTGACTGCATTAGTACCTCGAAGTGGCAGCAGTCAAATGCCCAGGAGACAGTGTCACAAGTGGATCCTAGTTGCGTTGTGACAGTGGGGTGTTGACAGCGCCTTACCGCCGATGTGGCTGTTGTTGTCGGTGGGTAAGGACCCCTCCTCCCGCCTGGGTGCTACCACTGCAGGACCTCATTTGGCGGGAGCAGATTAAAGCTGACTATGCAGAGTGATTAGGGATCGTCGTCTGCAATGATCCCCTCCCCCATTCCCTCCCAATACCCTCACCCTCGCCCACTCCCTCCCACCACCCACGCCCTCTCCTACTCCCTCCCACCACCCGCACCATCCCCCACACCCTCCAACCACCCGCACCCTCCCCCACACCCTCCCACCACCCGCACCATCCCCCACAGCCTTCCCCACTCCCACCCATCCCCACACCCGCCCCCACTCCCTCCCACCACCCACACCCTCTCCCCACTCCCTCCCACCACCCACACCCTCCCCCACTCCCTCCGTCCAGCCACATCCTCTCCCACCCCCTAGCTATCCGCCTTCCGCCTATCCCGCTGTTCCCCTGCCCTCCACCTCCCTATCGCCTTCCCTCCCCTCCATCGCCCCATCCCAGCCCTCTTCCTCCCTCCTC
This sequence comes from Branchipolynoe longqiensis, assembly GCA_030323885.1. Taxonomy (NCBI): domain Eukaryota; kingdom Metazoa; phylum Annelida; class Polychaeta; order Phyllodocida; family Polynoidae; genus Branchipolynoe; species Branchipolynoe longqiensis. The sequence continues at coordinate 53,767,831 of CM059201.1, read as the reverse complement.
CCCTCAGCCTTCGCACATCCTTTGCTCTCCCCTGCCCTGCACTCTTTTTCTCCCCTTCCCCCCCTGTTCCTCTCAATCTCCACCACCCCCTTCTTGCTCCTTCCCACTCCCCCCTCTCAGCCTATCCTCACTCTCCTCCCCTCCCCATCCACCATCCACTAACCTCCTTTCCATGTTTCCCCCTCCATCCCCTCCTATTCTCCCCTTCCGCACACCCCTCAACTCGCCCTCCCCCTTCCTCCACCACCCACTCCGCTATTCCCAACCTCCTCCTCGTCCTCCCCTGCTCCCACCCCATTCCCCCACAGCCTACCCTATCCCCAACCTCCCTACCATCCCACCATGCACCCAGCGTCGCCCCAGGCACGCACCCTGTCTGCACTCCACGCTGTCTTCTTCACACTTCTGAGTGCAACCACGCACCGAGCAGAAGCCACTCGACCTTGCACTCATGTTAAAGGGAAACAAGAAAACTCCCCACCAAACATGGCTAGAGATCTGCTACTGAGGTGGGGGGGGGGGCTCTATGGAATTCAAATTATTATTAGTAGTATTATTACATCCTGTCAACCCCCATCCCTGATACCGCTCCCCTTCCCGCTCCCCTTCCCCCTCCCCTTCCCCCTCCCCTTCCCCCTCTTCAGCTTCCTCGTCCCCGCCTCCTTCCTCGATACCCCACATTCCACCCCCCCACCCTTAATGTCCCTGATACCAAACTCGATGCCTGTCTACCATTGGCACCCCCTGCCGCCCTCTCTCCTCCCACCCACCCCCCTCTCGTTATCCCGCCCCTCCCCCTTGCCCCTTCCTTCTTCCCCTTCCTCCTTCCGCCTCCCGCTTCTCCCTCTGCCTCCTTCCTTCCTTCCACACCCCAATTACCCTCAATATCGCCATTCCAGCCTTGACGTCTCCCTACAATGGGCACCCCCTGAGCTCTATCACCATGCCCTCCCTTCCCCCCCCCCCCTCCCCCTTTCCTCCCCCTCCTCCGTCCCCTTCCTCACTTCCAATTTCTACACCCCCATTACCCTTAATGTCGCTGATACTACACTTGATGCATATCCACCATCGGCACTCCTCCCCCTGTACTCTCCCCCCCCCCCTCCACCTCCCTCGTCCCTCTCCCTCTCCCCCTTCCCCCTCCCCGCCCTCTCCCTTCCCTTCACTCCCTCTCCCTTCCCCTCCCCTCCCTCTCCCCTTTACTTTCCCTTCCCCCTCCCACCCCCTTCCCCTTCCCTCTACCTCTCCCTTTCCCCATCCTCTCCCTTCTACCCAACACTCCCTCCCCCCTCCACTACCACCACCACTGTGGTTGGCGAGGTGTGATAGATGATCAAGGATAATGTGCCACACCCCGTACGCACACCTGGGGCAGATTGCTGCAATCACCACGGACCTGCTCTCAGTGAGTGATAGAGTTGTGCTGCTCGCCAAGACCCTGTCCGGCATGCAGCTCGAACGCCAGGCCAACCAGCATTCTACTTCCGGTTTGCATTTGGAAACATTTTATTTTAAATGTTCTTGTTGGGGTATGTGCATTCACGCGAGTACATATCGGAGTGCAACCACTTCACATTACACATTGTGTTATTTGTTCTATGTTTATTTATCTATTTGGGGTGGGGGGTGTAGTATATAGATGACACGCGAACACTTCGACGTCCAGTATGCGAGTGCTTTATTTACTTCCAACCTCTGACGTCACCCCTCAGGTCACAAGCTATATGCACTGTACGTATACCTTACAGGGGGGGTACATTAGTTGACTAAGCAGGGCTAATATTCAAACACAGACAATTGGTCTTCCTCATTCCACTGCTCCTTGCCCTAGCCTTGTAATGTCGAGTCACGGGTTCCGGTGACCGAATCGGTAGCGCGCGGGCCTCGCGTGCGGAAGATCGGGAGTTCGGTTCCCAGTCGAGTCAAACCAATGACTTAAAAAGTGATTCATGTCGCTTCCTAGCCTGGCACTCAACATTAATAGGATAGGGAAAGGAATGTTTAGTTCAGTGTCAGGATAATGGGACTGAGTGGGATATCGGGCCATGGTGCCAGTAGCCTGATTTCCCAGTCGGGCAGCACTATCAAGTCGCCATGAATGCGCACTGTCAAAAGTCGGTGCCCATCCTGACATGATTCTTTCAAGGTAGGTTTTACTGATCAACTTAAATCTGCATAGTCCGATGAAATATAACATTTTCAAAACCAAACCAATTATCTAGTTTTGATTTTACATATCTACCTTAGATACTGATGCACTTATTAAGCCTTTGTTTCTGTGTAGAAGGCAATACTGAGTGAATTTAACAGAACCTGTTACTGCAGAAGTCTATTGTGTCAGAGTTTTGGCATGCCTGCCAAAACTAATTTTCCATGTTTGCACTCAAAATATCTCAAAAGTTTACCATTTAAAATAAAAGTAACTTTGAACTAATGTAAAGTAGATACTAGTGATCGATCTAATATATTAATCTCAGAAAAAAATACAGAAATTCAAAACCATCGGACTATGCAACTTTAATATATTTATCGCTAAATATGGCAACACCATAAATCCCTCGGATTAAGTAACTTTAAGTCGATTAGCAAGATTAGCAAGAATAAACTAGTGAATGAAAATACAGTTAGTTGTGTCCCTTGTTAAAGCTTCGTAATCCAATGAAAACGTCGTATTTTGTAAAGCAGAGCACTTAGTTAAATGTGATCCTACATCATCATCATCATCATCATGCTGCCGATCGCGATGCGACAAAGACTGCTTTCATTACTTGACTGCCGCTCTGTTTTGTGTGGTTGTACATTTCATGAAAGCTGCCTGCAAAAGTGTTGAAGTGCTGCTGACTTTTGCAAGTTACCACTCTCTCGGGGAGGAGATAGAGGTTTCACACCGGCAAGAACATGTCAACACAGGCACAAAACTATTTGTCCCTGCAGTGGCTGGTCGGGAGATGTTGGGAGTTTCATGCATCAACCGCCCTTAATGCTGCCACAGTGACATTGTTTTCTGTTTAGGTTTGCTCCCTTCAGTTCTGTCAAGAATCTGTACCACAAGGCAGTGGTTTATAACTCTGCAAGGCAGGGGCATCAACCTCCCTGAGGTATTGCTATACCTGCAATACCTGCATACCAGATGATCAGGGCGAGAAAGAGATGGCACTGTCGGACGGGGGCGATGGAAAGCAGCAGGCTATGGTAGCCGCCAAACCCAAGGTAGAACCAAACGCGGAAGAGATGGAGCTGCGTCGGATGCTGGAGTCACGAGTGCTTGCGCGACGGAAAGCAGTGATCCTAAACATCCACCTTATGTATTGAATTAATCATTAAAGGATATATTGCTGCAGACAACTACTAAGAGACTACTGTGACCATATTGCTATGGATCTTTTGGGTTACAACAGTTATTGAATACCTTATTCTATATACCTTATTCTATATACCTTTTGTGTAAATAACCCTGTATTGAAAAATGGCTGGAAGACCAGTGGTTGGCACTCACAAAAGACTTATTCAGCAGAATAAACATATGTACCCCCCAAAAAAGTCAATTTGCTAGAACATGGTACTGCCGAATGCGATGATGTACATCATTTTGACACGTTTACCAACATTATTTTACCTGTTTTTACTACTTCAAATATCTCCAAAGTTACCCGCATAATATGGAAATAATATCAACCTAATGACAAATGGATTATAAGCATGACCATTAACGTAATATATTTATATAATCACAATTACAGAAACTTAAAGTTGCATAGTCCGATGAAGCATCACATTTTGAAAACCAAAGCAATTATCAACATTTGATTCTACATATCTAACTTAGATAGTATTGCAATTATTAAGCATTTGTCGCCATACAGAAGGGAATACTGAGACAATTTATGAGAACTTGTTACTGCTGCAGTTTATGGTGTCAGAGTGTTGGCATGCTTGCTAATTTTACATGTTTGCACTTCAAACATATCCAAACTTAGCCATTTAAAATAAAAGTTACTTCAAACTAAAGTAAGGTAGATTATAACAATCAATTTAATATATTTAGCTCAGAAAAATTACAGAATCCCAAAATCATTGGACTATGCAAATTTAACGTTCTAATGGGGTATGCAGGTATTGCAGGTATTGCAATACCTCAGGGAGTTTGACACCCCTGCCTTGCAGAGTTGGAAACCACTGCCTTGTGGTACAGGTTCTTGACAGAACCGAAGGCTACGGCAGCAAGCCCTAACCAGAAAACCATGTCACTGTGGCAGCATTGAGGGCGGTTGATGTATGGAACTCCAAACATCTCCCGACCAGCCACTGCAGGGACAAATAGTTTTGCGCCTGTCTAGACATGTTCTTGCCGGTGTGAAACCTCTATTTGCTCCCCAACAGAGTGCCACTGGTAACTTGCAAAAGCCAGCAGCACTTCAACACTTTTGCAGGCAGCTTTCAGGAAATGTTGTTCGACGAGGCTTTCCGAGACACGGGGGATGGCATCTATATATATACAGTCCAGACAGAGCGCTGACCTGTTCAATGTCACACACTTCAGAGTGAAGACCAAGACTCTCGGATACTGGTGAGAGAGCTGCTATTCGCAGATGACAGTGCACTGGTTGCCCACTCTGCTGAAGAGATCCAGACAAAATTACAGAAATTCATAACTATCAAACTATGCAGCATTAATCTAATAATACTTCTCCAAACAAAATGACCGAGACTCATAACCGGCTGTTATGCCACTTTAACTTTTGCCCACTTGTCACGGACAGGAAGTGCGATTGCTATAACTGCGCATGCACGCCTTCCCAACTTATGCACGCCTTCCCAACTTTCACAGCAACATCCCACCTGGAGCCGTTAGTATCGGGTCGAGGATGACTGAACATGGCGGAGTATCGCCGGTTACAGGTTGAGGCAATCGGCGGTAAAGCCTCTCATACATGCAGCTCATTGGGTACCAGCGAAAGGGATCGGGTTGGGGTGAGAGGTGAGGGGTGAGTGAGGGGGATGGAGGTGGGGTGGGGGCTGGGAGTAAGGGCGGATAAGGGGTGGGGCAGGGGGTGGGGGGTGGACCGCAGGTGCCAGACTTGCGAGAAAAGGGATGTGGGATGGTGTGGTCGGGGGGGGGGGGGGGGGGGGGGGGTCTGAGGGCAGGGAGAGGGGAGGGCGCAGGGAGTAAAGGGTAGGGCGGGGGGAAGGGGATGGCCCCGGGGTGGGGATGGGGGAGGGCGCAGGTGCCAGACTTGGGAGAAAGGGGAATGTGGCATGGGTTGGGAGAAGCGGAGGGAGCGGGGAGTGGGGAGGGCGCAGGGAGTATTGGGTGGGGCGGGGGGGGGGCGGAGCAGGGTTGGTGAGGTGCACTTGCCAGACTGGAGATATTGCGTGGGTGAGTGTAGAATGTGGAATAGGGCTTGGCGGGGTTTTTACGGGGTAGGAGTAAATTTGTTTGGTATATGTGTGTGATTGGAATCTGAGTGTGGGATGGAGGTGTGGAGGGTGGGATTTTGCGGGGGTGGGGGTGGACTTATGGGTGGGAGTAAGGTTGGGGTGGGGGTGGGGGTGCTTGGGGGTAGGGGTAAATGTGTTTGGTGTATTTGTATGCATGAGATCTGAGTGTGGCATGGTTGGTTGTTGGAGTTGTATGTCCTGGCTACATCTAAGGTCATATCAGGACGGGTACCGATACCGCCCTCATGGCGACTTTATAGGGATGCCCCACTGGGAGACCAGACTGCCAGCGCCATGACCTAATATCCCACTTAGTTGCATATCGTGACACTGGACCAACCAATCCTTGCCCTATCCTAATAAGCCCGAGAGCCTGACTAAGAAGCGACAAATATCAATGTTTAAGTCATTGGTGTGACTTGATCAGATTGCGAACCTGTGGGTTCGAATCCCACGATCTATCCTAATGAGTGTGGCATGGGTGTGTGTACGGAGCTGATGTGACTGACCCAGGCTGTTACTTGCTAATGCCCGGTACACACCTACCGTTTACGATCGTTTTTCCGCACCCACCTAGCGTATACGATCTAAAACTGCCCAAAAACCGTGAGGTGTGCACTCCCCTAGCACACCTACCGATTGCGATTCACGATTTTTAGGACTAAAACGGTAGGTGTGCGCTAGGATTATGATTGCGATTCACGATTCGAAAAATGAATCGGCCCGTTTTCACTTTTAAGCGGATCGGGAGTTTTAGTGCGCGAATCCTATACGCTATGTGTGTACCTGGCATTAAGAGTTAGTTCTGGAGGGTATGTTCTGTGTATAATTGAAATGGGACTGTGTTATGGGGGCTGAGTGAATGATATAAGTGTTTCAGGAATCGATTAGTAGTGTGAGTTTGCAGTTAAGGACTACTCCTACCAGGCCTACTAGGCCGAGTAGGTCAATGAGGAACTGTGTGATGGTCTGATTGTCATCTGAGTTGATTCTAATCATGGATAAATGGACCGAGTGTGGGCTTGAGTATGCACTTTAAAGTTGCATAGTCCGATGAAAATATCCAATTTTCAAAATCAAAACAATTATCTAGATTTGATTCTACATATCTACCTTAGATACTGGTGCACTCATTAAACATGTGTCATCACACTAAAAGGAATACAGATGCAATTTAAGAAAACCTGTTACTGCAGATGCCTATGGTGTCAGAATTTTGGCGTGCTTGCCAAAATTAATTGTCCATGGTTGTACTTCAAATATATCCAAAATTAACCATGTAAAATAAAAGTCACTTCAGACTAAAGTAAGGTAGTCTATAGCGATCAAGCTAATGTATTTATCCCACAAAATGACAGAAATTCTAAACCATCGGACTATGCAACTTTAAGGTACTCCGGGATTGGGGGTTATTTAAAGTTGCATAGTCTGATGGATTTCAATTTCCGTCTTTTTTTTCTGCGATAAATATATTAGATTGATCATTATAATCTATCTTACTTTATTTTGAAGCAAGTTTATTTCAAATGGCTAACTTTTTTAATATTTGAAGGGCAAACATGTCAAATTAGTTTCCGAAAACACGCTAAAACTCTGACACGATAGGCTTCTGCAGCAACAGCTTCTATTACTAGCTTGCATCCGTATTCTCTTCAAATTCTGAGAAATGATTAATATGTGCACCAGTATCTAAGTTAGATATGTAGAATAAAATCTAGGTCATTGATTTGGTTTTGAAAATTTGATATTTTCATCGGACTATGCAGCTTTAAGGTGCCAGGAGTACTAGGCCGAGTAGTTCCATGAAGAACTGTGTGATGGTCTGATTGTCATCTGAGTTGAACCTAAGCGTCGATAGGTCAAGTGAGTGTGGGCTTGAGAATGCACTTTAAATGTGCTCCTGGATTGAAGGTTGTTTAAATGGATACTGGGTGTGCTCTGGTTGAAAGCTGAGTGGTAACTAGGTAGCGTCTGAGGGTGCCTTTTTTTCTATTTTTTGTTGTTGGTACATTGTGCGTAATGCTAAGGCATTGCGGGTAATTAAACACGTGAATAAAGCCAAGCGCCAGTAACTAAGGCTGCTCTGATATGTCGCCGACTGGCGGCTCCTTGCTGAACTAGCCTGAAATATACCATTAACGCCGACTAGCGGGTTTTTCAGCATTTCCATGATATATCGCCCAGTAAACAAGGTGACTGCGGCTCCACTACTGTCATATTTCTGAACTAAATTATGCCACCATTTGGCTATAAAAGCCACTGCTAGCTGTAGATATTTCACTTTTGACACGGGAGCCACGCGGACTGCCTTAAATTGCCATCCCACCCATCTCACAATAAGAAAGAGATATAGGGTTATACATGTGCCTAAGCCTCATCGACATCACATAACTACCTAAGAGACTGTACTGATGAAATAACTAAACTTGTAATAAAGAGGCATAACTATATTTGATGTGTTTGTGTGTATAATTAGTTGTTTAAGCAGGCAAAATTTCAATCGAGGATGATTGGTCTTCCTAATTCCACTGTTCCTTGCCCTATCCTAATAATGCCAAAAGCCTGGCTAGGAAGAGACAAGTTTACATTTTTAAGTTATTGGTTTGACTCGACCATGGTTCGAACCCACGGTCCCATGATTCACCAACACGGGAGACGGACGCTCTAACTCATTCAGCCATCCCGTCTGGTTGCTGTCGCATGAATACTGTCTGAGTACATGTGGGAAGGTGGGTTGAGAAGAGGCGTGAGGTGGCGAATCGGAGGGGGGAATGAGGTGAGGCGGGAGGCGGGATAAGGTGAGCCGGGACTGGGATAAGGGTTCCAGTATAAGGTGAACAGGGATAGATTGAGGTGGGATGCCGGGTTAAGACGAGAGGTGTCAGGCTGAGGGGCCAGGATGAGGTGAGGTAGTGTATCCGTTTAATGTGAGGTGGCTTAGAAGTTGTCGGGAAGGAGTGAGGCCGGGTGCCGGGATGAGGTGAGGCGGGGTGCCGGTTTGACGGGAGGTAGGGGTGCCAGGATTGGGTGGGGCGGGGTGCCGGTTTAACGCGAGGTAGGGGTGCCGGGATGAGATGAGGCGGGGTGCCGGTTTAACGGGAGGTAGGGGTGCCGGGATGAGGTGAGGCGGGGTGCCGGTTTGAGGAGAGGCGGCGTACGGCGGTTTGAGGGGAGGTAGGGGTGCCGGGATGGGGTGAGGCGGGGTGACGGTTTGAGGGGAGGTAGTGGTGTTGGGATGAGGTGAGGCGGGGTGCCTGTTTGAGGTGAGGCGGAGTGCCGGTTTGACGGGAGGTAGGGGAAAACCTATGTCGAAAATGGGAAAAAGCTGCGCGTGCCGGCCTATCGTGACCTTTGGTGACCTATCGGGTGTTTTTGAGCGTATGCATAATCTATGAGGAGCATACAAGGAGCGTACGAGGAGCGTATGAGAGCGTACTGTGACATTTTTTGACGGTTTTGATTGGCATATGGAACCTATGCGTAGTGTATGTGTAGCATATGTGTAGCGTATGCGTAGCATATGTGTAGCGTCTGCATAGCGTATGCATAGCATCTGTGTGGCATATTCATAGCATATGCATAGCATATGAGCATATGAGTAGCATATGAGTTAAGATCGATGCCGATACCTATGGCATACGCTTGGAATATGCTGTGCATACGCTGTGCATACGCTGTGCATATGCTAGGAGTACCCTCCCATACATAACTCGTAGGTTATGCGTAAGCTACCTATGCTAGAGATATGCCGGTGACACAAGTTGAGCATATGCGTAACCTACGCCGGCGCACCCCTAGCATATGAGGAGCGTACACTGGCATACGAGGAGCATACACTGGCGTATGAGTAGTGTATGAGTAGCATATGAACCATACGCTCCCATAGGTCGAGATATTTTGAGCATGCACAACAAAATTTGGACGGATGGACGGGAGAAAGCGTATGGCGACGTACAATGGCATAGGCCGGCATAAGCCGGCACATGATGGCCTATGCGTAGCATATGCATAGTGTATGAGTAGCGTATGCATAGCATATGCATAGCGTATGGTGGCGTATGGCGGCATATGGTGGCGTATGCCAACGTATATGACGTAACGTGCCTACGCCGCCGTACGCTCCCGCAAAAAACCCTGATGTGACAGCCCCTTTAGGGGTGCCGGGATGGGGTGGGACGGAGTGCCGGTTTGAGCGGAGGTAGGGGTGCCGGACTGAGATGAGGCGGGGTGCCGGTTTGACGGGAGGTAGGGGTGCCGGGATGGGATGAGACCGAGCACTTGTTTGAGTGGAGGTAGGGGTACCGGGATGGGCTGGGACAGGGTGCCGGATTGAAATGAGGTGGGGTGCCTGTTTGAAGGGAGGTAGGGGTGCGGGATGGGGTGAGGTGGGGTGCCAGATTGAGACGAGGCGGGGTGCCTGTTTGAGGGGAGGTAGGGGTGCCGGGATGGGATGAGGCAGGGTGCCGGATTGAGACGAGGCGGGGTGCCTGTTTGAGGGGAAGTAGGGGTGCCTGGATGGGGTGGGGCACGGTGACGGATTGAGACGAGGCGGGGTGCCGGTTTGATGGGAGGTAGGGGTGCCCAGATTGTGATGATGCGATGTGCTGGTTTGATGGGAGGTAGGGGTGCCCGGATTGTGATGTGCTGGCTTGATGGCAGGTATGGGTGCCCGGATTGAGACGAGGCGATGTGCCGGTTTGATGGGAGGTAGGGCTGCCGGGATTGTGATGCGGCGATATGCGGGTTTGATGGGAGGTTGGGGTGCCCGGATTGTGATGCGGCGGGGTGCCAGGTTGAGGGGAGGTAGGGGTGCCGGACTGTGATGAGGTGATGTGCGGGTTTGATGGGAGGTAGAGGTGCCCGGATTGTGATGAGGCGATGTGCCAGGTTGAGGGGAGGTAGGGTTGCCGGATTGTGATGAGGCGATGTGCGGGTTTCATGGGAGGTAGGGGTGCCCGGATTGTGATGTGCCGGTTTGATGGGAGGTATGGGTGCCCGGATTGAGATGAGGCGATGTGCCGGTTTGATGGGAGGTAGGAGTTCCTGGATTGTGATGCGGCGATGTGCGGGTTTGAAGGGAGGTAGGGGTGCCCGGATTGTGATGCGGCGGGGTGCCAGGTTGAGGGGAGGTAGGGGTGCCTGGATTGAGACGAGGCGATGTGCGGGTTTGATGGGAGGTAGGGGTGCCCGGATTGTAATGAGTCGATGTGCCGGGTTGAGGGGAGGTAGGGGTGCCGGATTGTAATGAGGCAGTGTGCTGGTTTGATGGGAGGTAGGGGTGCCGGGATTGTGATGAGGCGATGTGCCGGGTTGAGGGGAGGTACGGGTGCCGGGATTGTGATGAGGCGATGTGCCGGGTTGAGTGATGAGGCGATGTGTCGGGTTTGATGGGAGGTAGGGGTGCCCGGATTGTGATGAGTCGATGTGCCGGGTTGAAGGGAGGTAGGGGTGCCGGGATTGTGATGAGGCGATGTGCCGGGTTGAGGGGATGTACGGGTGCCCGGATTGTGATGAGGCGGGGTGCCGGGTTGAGGGGAGGTAGGAGTGCCCGGATTGTGTTGAGGCGGGATGCCGGGTTGATGGGAGGTAGGGGTGCCGGGATTGTGATGAGGCGATGTGCCGGGTTGAGGGGAGGTACGGGTGCCCAGATTGTGATGAGGCGGGGTGCCGGGTTGAGGAGAGGTAGGGGTGCCCGGATGCTGTTGGGCAGGGTTCCGGGTCACCCCTGCCTTCCGGCCGGCAGACGGATTACCGCCACCGCTGATGGACTTACGCACCCGACAAATGATCTCATCTACCCGTCACCGTCTGTGGGGTTTCAGCACTGACGGAGGGCGGTGGGCGGCGAGCGGCGGCGACGGGCGGCGGGCGGCGGGCGGCGGGCGGCGGGCGGCGGGCGGCGGGAAGGGGAGTGGCGTGTGGAGTGTCAGGGCCATGATGCACATAAAATAAAGGACCCAAGCACGAGATGGGCGGGGTGAGGAGGCTTAGCGAATTACCCCATTATCGTATTGACTGTTATGGGGCTCAGAGTGGAGGGCGGCGAGGGAGCTGGGACAGGAGGTTGGGGGTGGTGAGGTGTGGAGGTGGTGAGGTGGGGCGGTGGGGAGGTGGGGAGGTAGGGAGGTGGGAGGTGGGGAGGTGGGGAGGTGGGAGAGGTGGGGAGGGGGGAGGTGGGGAGGTGGGGAGGTGGGGAGGTGGGGAGGTGGGGAGGTGGGCGGGAGGTGCGGGGGAGGTAGGGAGGTGGGGTGGGTGTGGAGGGTGGGGTGGTGGGGGAGGGTGGGGAGGTGGGGAGGTGGGGAGGTTGGGGAGTGGGGAGGTGGGAGGTGGGGAGGTGGGAGGTGGGGCGTGGGGAGGTGGGGACGTTGAGCAGTTGGGGAGGTTGGGGAGGTGGGAGATGGGAAGGTGGGGAGGTTGAGGAGATGGGAGGTGGGTAGGTGGGGTTGGTGTTGGAGGTGGGGAGGTGGGGGAGGTGAGGACGTGGGCAGGTGGGGAGCTGGGAAGGTGGGGGTGATGAGGTAGGGAGATCGTGAGGTTGGAGGTGGAGGACTGGGTGATGGAGATATTGTGTTATGTGGGGAGGCGGAAGGGAGGAGAGGGATGGTGGTGGAGATGAGATGGTGAGGTGGGGAGGTGGGGAGGTGAGGAGGGTGAGGAGATGGTGAGGTGGTGAGATGGTGAGGTGGGGAGGTGGGGAGGTAGGGAGATGGTGAGGTGGGAGGTGGAGGTGGAGGAGAGGGTGATGGAGATATTGTGTGTCTGTGGGGATGCGGAAGGGGAGGAGAGGAATGGTGGTGGAGATGAGATGGGTGGGTGGGGAGGTGAGAAGGTGGGGGGTAGCGAGATGGCTAGGTAGGGGTGGGGAGGTGAGGGAGATGTTGTTGGAGGAGGTGAGGGAGGGGGCTGGTGGAGGACTTGTGGCGAAGGAAGAGGAAGGTTGCGGATTGTTCAAGGACATGATGGGTGACGACGGGCTTGGATGAGAGGGTGGCGATGGGGGGTGGTGGTTAGGGACAGTAAGTGAGGTGGTAGTGGATATTGGAGAGATTGCTGATGGTGGATGGAGATGGGAGTGGTGGTGGGTGGGCTGGCGGGGGGGTGGGGGGTGGACATGGGTGACTTCAGGGTACTGCGTGGGGAGATAACATTGGGGCATCGGGGTTGGTGAAGGTAGCTGGCTATGACAGACTGGATGCAGGTTGAGGTAGAGTGATAGAGGTGAGGAGGGGCTGGGTTGGAGGCAGGTTAATAGGAGATGGAGGAGGGGAGGTGAAGCGGTTGGTGGGTGTCGGTGGAGTGAAGCGGCCGTCAGAGGGGGGTGTGTGTGTGTGGGGGGGGGGGGCAGTAGAGGATGTTCAATGCACTTAAACCGGCCGTGTAACATAAGAACCTGTTGACTTGAACCAGCGGTTGTCCTACACTCAAGTCTCCAATACATAGACGAGGTTCTGCGAGTTGCCAATGCTAGCCCTCGCGTCATTTCCGGTTGTCATGGAAGAAGCCTTTCGGAAGGGGCCAACCATGTAGTACTACGCACTAGTAGTCCACGTTGAGCATGGGTGGCTTCGTGGGTGTGTAGCTATAGTAATATCGGCATAGGACGGATGGGGATTGTTTGGAGTATCTACGCCATAACTAGCTGGGCAGTGTGGGGGGGGGGGGGGGGGCGTACACACCTCCACACACAAACATACACTACCGGATGTCCCCTTTCTGAATTCGCTGGAAATGGCATTTCAGAAACTCCAGTTTAAAGAGATCCCCTGGGGGCAATCAAACTCAACACCTCTAGTGAATTGTTCCTTCAGCACACTCGCCCATTCAAAGACTTCATCTGAGAACCCAAACAGTAATTCCTAGCTATGTTGTTTTGATTTGGGGGGGGGTAAATATGTTTATTCTGCTGAATAAGTTTTTTGTCAGTGCCGAAACTCTGGTCTTCCAGCCATTTTTCAATTCAGCGTTATTTACGCAAAAGGTATATAGAATAAGGTATACAATAACTGTTGAATATTTGCAGCATGAAACACTATGAAATTCTGTAACCCAAATGTTCCATAGCAATATGCTAACAGTAGTGTCATATAATTAGATCAATATTAGTCACATCAATGTGAGTATTTACATAGTATTTAGAATGGAAGCAGAAGTTATCTTCTGTATTCAGTTGGTAAAGTTGTAGTAAGTTTTAATATTCAGTTGCAGTTAGGCAATATAAATGTCAGTTTGTTAGAAATATTCTAGTGTAGCTCTAGTGTAGTTAGTTAGTTATGTGAGTTTCTGAATTATGTTGTTGGGGTTGCGTTGTTAATAATACACTGGATCAGCTGTCACCAGTGAAGCAGTGGGACCAGTCGCAGTGCATATATGTCTTAAATTGTATGGCTATGTTTATCTTTATTTAGCAATAAGCTTTAGTGCAGAGCATGCGCAGTGAGTTCACACTCACACCAGTAGTTCTTGTAGCTGCCACTCAGAGGAAGGGAGTGGATGATGGTAGAAATCCTCCATCCTAAAGATCTTGTCAACAGAACATGTAGATAACAGATTCACCTGGTACTTGTAGTACACGGGTGAAGACCAGCCTTATATAAATACGGGCGAAAATACCGTTAGCATGGAACAAGAAGTAGACTGCCTGGTACCAGTGTCAAATGGTTACTTATATCAGAACAGAGTTGGTGAAATGGGAGAGAATGCAAAAAGACAAGATGGTGGCCACAGAACGCCATCGATTTCACTTTTAAATCTTATTAAACTAGATATTATATTATATTTTTCAACTCAAAGGTAGCGGGCTATCAATAAGACATATGTAAAGAATAAATGTTGCTTCTTAGATTGTGAAATTAGGCTCTCAATTCATTGACCCGTTTTTTCGACAGCTTTTACATAGGGTTGGTTTGCACCCCTACTGCAGCAGTACGGGGTGAATCTTCTATCTACAGAACACGCTGCTCAAAGAACTGTTACTCAGAACAATACTCTCTGTGCACTGCCATCAGAGGGCGGTTTAGTGGTGGAAATCCTCCATAATACCTTTTCCCGGTGAATATGCACAAGGTAGGTTCAACAAAGACACACCACATACGTTTAGGGGATTCTGGTCATGGCACCATTTGTGTTAAGATGATGAGAATTGAAAACATCGCGCTTAGAGTTCGATTTCGAACCGACACTTTTTGCCACTCTGGGGCTAGCATGCTAGGCCATTACCCCAGCTAGGTTCCATGTTGCAATCACCCTACATTCCCCACTTGTCTACTTGGCTCCTTGACTGAGATGTCAGCGCATAATCTTACTACAGATTGGTATGGAACCAGTCGCCTTTTAAACCTTTTAAATCTCTCTTCTTCACGGAATTACAGATTGCCAATACACCTATTTCCGGGGGTGAAGCCTCAGTGCGTCCGCCGGGCCTGTGTTACTATGACTTCGTCAGCGTCTAGTTACATGTACTTCCAAATAGACTGTGATCTAGTAGTAGTACAGTACAACCTTTCAAATTCGGCCGACCATGGGACCGACTTTAAATGGAGGTGGTCGGCTTAGGGAGTTTATTGATGTGTTATTGATTGATTGATTGATGATTGATTGGTGGATGCTTTACGCCGTGCAAAGCAGCCGCCAATCAATCATCAATCCATCAATCAATAGCAACATCTAAAACAACTAATTTTGTTAGAATGATATTGTATGGGTTATGATTTAGGACCCAAATAAAGCGATGTGGTCGGTTAGAGAGGTTTTACTGTAGTAGCTAGGGTGGCAGGGTTCTGCATCGGTAATGCCCCTGTCACACTATGACGTAATGGGCCAGCAAGTGGAAAACGTCAAAATCACTTATTTACGTTGAGATACTTCAAAATTCTTGGCGTTTCAGGGCCAATTTGGATGTCAGTGCAACGCAGTGGACATATGCGAAATGTTGGTCCAATGTGTCAACGAGTTAGAGCATCCCCCCCAAAAAAGGCCCAACGTAAGGCTAATGAGCCTCCAGCGCACACGGCATCAGACTAGGGTAAGCATAGCATCGGCTTACTGTAGGACTCGCATAATTACGCCTGCCCTAAGGTAACTAACTACATGTGACTTTGACGCAATTCGTAATGTGAGTCAACGTCCCGCCAGCGAGTGAGCAGCATCAGTTTAATGACAGTCCAGCATGCTCAGCATAAGGCCAGTGAGGGCTCAATACTCTCGACGTGAGCGTAACATAGGTCAATGTGCGTGGGAGCACCCAACCCACCCGTGCCTCAGGTATATATAAGGGTGCAGTCTGGCTCTCTCCTCACAACTCCTCCAGCATACCTGCGAAGAGCATCTCCAGCTCCACTCCTGCTAGCCTATTCGCTATGGGAAGAGGCAAGGGCAAGGGCAGGAAGAGGATGAGGGGGGATACTCCATCTTCATCAGCACCACCATCTCCACCATCTCCACCATCTGCTATGATCTCTCCATCTCACCCGACTGAGGAGATTGAGGAGACAGAGGAGACTGAGGAGACGATGGAAACTCAGTCCATGATTCCATCTCCTTGTTCGCGTCCCTCGTCTGCAGCCTCCACCTCCTCCAGCTCACACCAGTGTTCTGGCCAGGTAGTTCTATGGCTATGTCTGGCAGGTTTCTGCCCTCTCTTCATGCTCCGGGGATGAAATTGTGGTTGGCATAGCTGCTGATTCTGAGGGGTGGGATATCGCATCCTCCTTCTGTTGGGTATAACCATGCATGCTTTGATGATGAGCTTGACGGTGGAGGGGGTGGTGCTGCATCATGCTGAGTAGAACCTGAAATCAGTTTGCCAGGATGCTGACCACATTCTCTATGACTCTCCTAGCTCTAGAAATCCTGTAGTTGAAGAGGCGTTCCTCATGCATCATACCCTTCCTGCTGTACGGCTTCATCATTGCCGGGTGTAGGCCAAAACCATGGTCACCGATCAGGAAGTATGGTACCTTCCTCTGGCCGCTCACACCAAGTGCCCCGCAGGTATTGGGGAAGTTTCACCTCTCCAAGAAGTGGTCAGATATGGCACGCCATCCGTCCTGAGTGGTGGGGCAGGTCATCATCTCGTCTATGTACTCTACGATGATGGCCTTACACACCTCTCTCACGATGAGAGATTGGGTGTTGTGTGGCACCCTCTACCCAAACTTCATGGAAGCATATGTGTTTCCTGAGGCTAGGTGATGCAGAGTGAGGGCAAGCTTCAAGCCAGGCTCGGGCGGCTCCCTGTAGGTAGTATATTTTGTTGTAATCCGTGGACCCATTCTGGCTAGCATCTCGTCGAACATCTGGGGAGTCATCCGCATGAAGTTGACGAAAGAACCTGTGTCCTCATTATGGAGTTCCACGAGAAGCTGGTCATACAAGCCAAACTGTTGCCGCCTGGTGATCCACTGTCTCACCCACAAATGCTTCGCGTGATATCTTCTCCTTCTTCTAATAAGCTGGAGTTGGTGAAGTAGCAACTGGTTTGTAAAATTCTGAAGTTGGAGAATGGCTAGTTGGTATTCCTGCTGAAACCTCTCATGGATATCCATCCTCTGCGAAGAGCTGAGATGCTCTGCTGACAAGAGGACATTGGGTGCCTTTGCATACTCAAAGGGAAAACGTTCAAACTATGTTCAGAGCACGTTCACATACATTTGAAGAACGGTAGCGGATGTTACATACATCACGCACGCGCCAGCCATTCATCAGCTATGTCGACTACATCAAGACACGTTGGACTTACATTAGACTAACATTAGACACATGTCAGAGACACATTAGACCTATGTTGAGATACGTTAACCGCACGTTGGCAGCGGGCAGGCTGCACTTCCTCCCGGCTCTCCATCAGTCTAACGTAAGTCAATATAGCTCAAAGTAGACCGACGTGGGCTTAACAAACCTCTAACATATCTTGACATAAGCCTAACATGAGGGTGACATAAGCCCAATGTAACCCAACATAACAGCTGGTACATCGAGCTATGTCAAAAGTTGTGGGTATGTCCAAAACCTTGACACGTGTCACCGTATCTCGACGTAAGTCAACGTATCTCGACGTATCTCGACGTACCTCGATGTAGGCTTAATGAACGTGTAACATATCTTGACATTTCGCAATGTATCTTGATGTAATGGCCATATTTCACCTATGTTGGCTTATGCTAGCGTTTTATGTCATAGTGTGACAGCCCCATAAGTGTATTCGCATAATAATGCAAATGAATGCGGCAAGACAACCGGGAATTTATAGCATCGACCCGTGTTAGCCACTGAATGTACCAGCCAGTCTTTTTGGGCATATCTATATATAATTATATATACATACAGTAAAACCTCTCTAACCGATCACTTCCACAGATCGACCACTCCATCATACCAATCACTTTATTTGGGTCCAAGCAATCACCCATACAATATCATTGTAACCAAATAAAAAACCTCCCTAAACTGATCATCTCCGTATATGGACCATTTATAGCCGGTCCCAAGGTCGTTTGATTTAGAGAGGTTTTACCGGATATATTTTGAGATCATTCTGGGGGCATTGTCAAATACATCAGGGGCCCAATCTAGATTTAAAACCAACGGCTGAGATGAGTCTGGCAGCTGTTTTTACTGTGTCTAGCTGAATGATTTTGCTCGGTGAATCTGGACTTGTTATTAAATGTCCGCAGTATTAAATGCACATCTTTTTTAAATTTTTAAAATTTGTTTTGATTGAAGCTGACTTTATACTGTCCATACCATATAAGCCCGGGTACCCAGGCTTGTTTTCAATGCTGGCCAGTTGTAGTGTTGGTGTTATCTTACCACAGAATAGCTGCTGATAAGTAATTTGATTGCCTGCATTTCAGTAGTAGATAGATAGTTGGTTGGTATGGTCAGTAGCCTATGTTAGTTTTTTTGGATTTTCTTGGCATATATGTATTTTATTTTGTTCTACTCTTATTACTAGACTAGCCTACTCCTATGTACATATCATAGGCTTGTACGTAGCTGTGTGGTGTGTTATCTGGCTACTGTTGCCATGATTACCTTCCATTGGGCATATCTAACCTGGCTAGACAGGATGGTTAAATGAGGTGTCGCGTTTCCGGTTCGAGTATTGTTGTTTTAATCATGGATAAGTGAAAGCAACGTGTACACATTGCTACTTAGCCTGACACTCTGAATTACTAGGATAGAGCAAAGAGCAATGGAATGATGAAGACCTTTTTGTTGGCATTGAAATTTCTTCTGCTTAATCGATGCATTTAAGTAAAAAACAGAACAACAATGTGCTATTATTAATCACGCACGGAATGCAATATCAATCACTAAAGCTCCAGTCACGCCTTACCAGACTGAGTACCGGACACCGGACAAGGAATTGTCTAGTCTGTTGGTGTCCGTGTCAAAATGTATCGAAATGTTTTGAAATGTTGCGCTTTCAATGGACAAGGAACATACATTAACGAATAGCCACCGGACAATAACCGGACGATAACCGGACGATAACCGGACGATAACCGGACGATAACCGGACGATAACCGGACGATAACCGGACGATAACCGGACGATACCCGGACAATAACCGGACGATAACCGGACGATAACCGGAAGACACCAGATAACAACGGACAAGCAACGGTCAACCGACGGGTGAAAACCAAATGTCAAACAGACGGAGCGGACACCAACCGGACACCAACCGGACAACTACTGGACACCAACGCACTGATCACGGACGTGCCGAAAACAGATACAAAAATGACAGACCAAATTCCCGCAGCACTGTCAATGGATTCTGCAGGAAGCAAACCAGAGACGTAATGGATGGGTAATGGACATGAACCGGACAAAATGGACTAAACAGACTTAAAATAGATACCAACCATACACCTCAGTCTAGTCGTGTCCGCTACAAGTTTTGTGTATGTTAAAAACTTGCTACTGTACACACCAGACACCACCAGACACAGAACGGACATGTCGGATGCCAACCGTATATAAACCGTATTTCACTGGACAGTGTCCGTTTTCTATCCGGTACCCCAATCCGGTGAGATGTGTCTGGGCCTTGAGGACCACACACTACAGGTTTAATTTGGTTCATGTTTCGGGTGAAATCGGTTCGTGTATCCATAGTTAAAGGTGCATAGTCTAATAAAATCATCACATTTTATAAGCTGATGCCGTTATCTAGTGGTCTGATTTCCCAGTGGGGCAGCACTATAAATTCACCATGAGTGCACACCGTCACAAGTCAGTACCGGTCCTGATATGACCTTAGATGTTTCCAGGACGCAAAACCCCAACAACCGACCAACCAGCCATCAAAATGTCTACATTTCAAATCAATATTAGTTCAAATTAAAATACGGTGCTGAACCTAATATAACTTCCAATGTAAAGTCATCTAATGAACCAAAATATAATTACCCACAAATTCTTTTGTTAAATTGCGGACATTCAGAACCACTAGAATATACACCTTCAACCCTAACACTAATAGTATCACCCTCCAAGCACCCACTCTGTCAGAGATAGTGGCCATTGCTATCATGTCATCCACATTAGCACCCTTCTGCTCTGATCTGCTCGGCCCTGCTCCGATCAGGCTCAGTGCTCCAGCACCCCTTCTGAAACCTCCTCCTCTACTCACCACCCCCCACCCCCTTTCCTTGTAACACTAACAACCCAACAACCCCTAATCTCCCCATCAGTCGCATCCCTCTCAGCCTCCCACCAGATTAAATAACCATTTGAGGCTTGGCATTTAATCGCTTCCACATTTCCGGGCTGGTCGCCTACCCGGACTAAGTCCTGAGCCAAGCAGGATGTGTGCCAACAAGTCTGCAAATTAACAGCTGTAATTCTACCCACTCCTTCCACACACACACATCCTCTCTTACACACACACACATCAGCCACTTCCTCTACAACCACTCAGCTCCACCCTCCAACTCCACCCTCTCCCCGCAGCCCCCAACCCAACCCCCAGTGACTAATCGTCATAAATTATTCAGACACATAAAATACTGCGGCCCCAGTGGATGCCATTGGGTAGTTGAAAGCCGAGCGTTAAAGTAGCACTGTCCGACGGTTTTGTGTTTCTGGCATTTCTTTGAGATTTCATATGGCATAATCTACCTTACTTCAGCTTCAACTTGAAGAAAACTGTGCTTTAAATTGTTAAGGCCCGGTCACATACATGTTAGTGGATGTAGTTGAATGTAGTGGAGGCTAACGTAGTTGAACGCGGTTGAATGTAGGTGAACGTAGTTGAATGTAGGTGAAAGTACTTGAACGTACCACCATTCGTACTTCTCCTTGGTAATAACATGGGGGGCCATGAGTACCGATTTAATCTTTGGACATGTTCAAAAGAGAGCTATGTTAGAGGCTGAATTTGCATCCATGATGCTAATGTACTCTAGCATACTCTAGTGTACTCTAGTGTACTCTAGCATACTCTAGCATACTCTAGCATACACTAGTGTACTCTACCATACTCGAGCATACTCTAGCATAATCTAGCATGCACTAGCATGCTCTAGCATACTCTAGCATACTTGGAGGAAGCCCTGGTCAGATAGCCATTAGTGGACATAGGTGAACATAGTGGAGGCTAACATAGTTGAACATAGTTGAATGTAGTTGAACGTACCGGAATATGTACCATAACATAGTTATCTGTACCATAACATATGTATCCATACCATAGCATATTTATCCGTACCATAACATATTTATCTGTGCCAAACCCTGCCCTACCTTAACATCTTTCAAAGTACTTTAACATACTTACACCATGTTTGACCCACGTTAGCTTCCACTATGTTCACCTATGTTCAACTACGTCGACTACCGTGTATGTGACCGTGGCATTAATGATGCATAGTCCGATGGTTTTAAGCTTCTGTCACATTCTGAGATAAATATGATCTTCCACTTGGGCAGCACTATATAGACGGAGTACAGGTGACGTTACTACTCAGCGGTCAGCGGTCAGCGGTCAGCACTCAGCCATCTTGGATAACAAGCACCCTCACCTAGCCATGTTGTGAATGTATGCTGATGCAGTAGAACAGTTTTCTTGTGTTCTACGTGGGTCTGGGCAATTTACATCCAATGTGTATACTTACAGCACTTTACCAACAACTTTTGAGGCCAAACTGCTCAAAACAGTGACAAATAAACCAACAAATGGTTAAATAAGCATAATGTAGACAGTTGCAAGACTTCTGTATGCAATCCAATATGGCCACCGAAAGTTGGTATGCATATATATGTTGCTGAGATCTAAAACCCCACTAAGCACTTGGTGGTGTTCTCTGTGGCGGAGTGGTTAGAGTGTCTGACTTTTTTCTAGGTCAGAATCCTCATCTGAAGGTTGGTGGTTCTATTCCCTGTGCCCCCACCTCTGCCAATTTGGATTTCCACCGCTGTGGATAACTTACAGCGTCATTAAAGGCCATTTGCTCTCATACCATGTCTATGTGGTGTGGGAGGTTAGAAATCCCTTGGGTCGGTAAAAGTGTAGGCTCGGGCTT
Organism: Branchipolynoe longqiensis; assembly: GCA_030323885.1. Taxonomy (NCBI): domain Eukaryota; kingdom Metazoa; phylum Annelida; class Polychaeta; order Phyllodocida; family Polynoidae; genus Branchipolynoe; species Branchipolynoe longqiensis. The sequence goes on along the minus strand of CM059201.1, from coordinate 53,745,859 downwards.
TCTATCGACAAACTGTCTAATGGTGAAAACAAGTCTATACAGGCTTATCCATAATAGGCAGTATAAATCTTCAAGAATAAAAGAAGAAAAACGTCTAAGTCTATTATATGCAGGAACAACATGGTTACTAATTGCTGCAATATCTAAGTTGAATAGGTAGGATCAAAGTTTGATGTCTTCTTCAGATTGTGCAGCTATGAAGGTATATATTCTGAGCATGCTATGACCATCAGCATCGTTCAGCCCAATCACCCTTTTCAAATATTCGATTATCAGAACCCCCCCCGAATAGGCGATAGGAAAGTCATACATAAACACACATGTATGTCTATATAAAATAGAGCTGGTGCGTTAAATTTAGTCTCAAGGATCAATAATTATACAAAAAGAGAAGCAGTTCACTGAAATAGAATTAAACATGGAGATTATCACCAAGCCTACTTTGACTAATAATGAATCTTAGCCCCTTTTAAAATTGTTGTTGTTCTTGAAGATTTATACTGCCTATCATGGATAAGTCTGAATAGACTTGTTTTCACCATTATATAGTTTGTTGATAGAAAGTCCGAGCCTACACATTTACAGACACCAGGGATTTTTAACCTCCTACACCACATAGACATGGTATGAGAGCAACTGGCCTTTGATGATGCTGTAAGTTATATGGAGCAGTGGAAATTCAAATTAGCAGAGGTGGGGGCATGGGGAATCAAACCACTGACCTTCAGATTAGGAGTCTGACCTAGAAAAAAGTCAGACACTCTAACCACTCCGCCACAGAGAACACCACAATGGCATATAATATAACTTATGAATTACATAATTCACTTCCGGTCATGATACATGATACCACAAAAGGTGGCAATTCAGCTCCAACCTGATACAATATATCCAGAATTATTCGTTATCAATGCAATGTGTGGTAATATTTTAAAGAATTAAAAAGTTGGGTAAGTTGCAGCGAATATTCCTCTAAAAAATGCCTGTTTTAATGAAATGACCTGATATTTAAAGGTGCGGAAAGTGCTGGTTGTATTTCATGATATACAGTTAGTATTGATATTCGCCGATGTTGATAACAATGAGATCCAGCTGAGGGTCAGTTATGAACAGCTCAGAGCAAGTCCAGGTGGCTCTGCACAGCTCACTCACGATCAGCTCTAATGCATTTCTAAATATAATCAATGTCTAACTAACTCACCACATAGTTCTGAGTGCTTGCAAACCAGCTCTGACCAGTTCCCAAAAGGTTCTTAGCAACCTCGAACAGTTTCGAGTCGCTCCAAGCAGTTCCAATGGCTCAGGGCAGCTCCGAATAGATCTGAACAGGTCCGAATGAGATATGAGTACATCCGAATAGATCTGAACAACTCCGAATAGATCTGAAAAGATTCGAATGAGATCTGAGCAGCTCCGAATGAGATCTGAACAGCTCCGAATATATCTGAACAGCTCCGAATGATATCTGAGCAGCTCCGAATGATATCTGAGCAGCTCCGAATGAGATCTGAGCAGCTCCGAATGATATCTGAGCAGCTCCGAATGCGATCTGAGCAAATCCGAATAAATCTGAACAGCTCCGAATATATCTGAACAGCTCCGAATATATCTGAACATATCCGAATGAGACATGAGCAGCTCCAAATATATCTGAACAGCTAGGAATATATCTGAACAGCTCTGAATAGATCTGAGCAGCTCCGAATAGATATGAACATGTCCGACTGAGACCTGTGTAGCTCCGAACAGTTCTGAGCAGTCCCGAACAGCATCAGCAGCTCCCGGTAGCCCCGAAGAGCTGTGAATGGTGACGAGCAGTTCCGAGCAGGACGAGGCATCTCCGAGCAAACACAGACCAGCTCCACACAACCCAACAGCCAGAGTCGAATGCAATTAAGTGAAATAAGATGAGCTCAGGTCGGATGAAGTGTGGAGACGTGGTGAGAGGGGTGCGTAGGTGAGGGTGGGGGTGCGGAGGGGGGGCGGAGGGGGAGTGTGGGGGGGGGGGCGGAGGGGGAGGGTTATGAGGTGAGTGGGGAGGGTGTGAATCGGTGTCGGGAGGAGGAGAATGTGTGAATGTGTGGGGAGAGGAGGGGGTGAGGTGTGAAAGGGTGGGGAGTGGCGGGGAAGGTGGGAGGTGGGGTGCGGGGGTGGGGTGAGGTGGAGGAGGGTGTGAACGGGTGGGGGATGGTGGGTAGTTAGAGGGGGAGGGGGTGGATGGAGGATGGAAAGGGAAGGCAGGGGGGATAGGGGATGAGGGAGGGGAAGGCAAGGGCCGGGGAGGGGGAGGAGCGGGGGATGGCAGAGGCCGTGGTGGGGAGGGGGAGGAGGGAGGGGGGGCTGGTTTGTACGAGGGAGAGGAGGCATGGTGTCGGCGCTAAAGACCCCAGAGCGCCTTCAGTAGGGGGCGGGCGGAGCGGATGAGGGGAGGGGGGAGGAGGATGGGGGGAGGAGGGATGGGGAAAGGTTTACACAATGATCCTGGCCTCATTATACGACTAGATCCACAGGCACTGCTGCCGGTACACAAAATAGTGTGTTTGTGTTATATTATACTCACTGATCGGTGGGTTTAATCACATAGTCCACCTTGAAATTGCATAGTCCGATGGTTTTGAGTTTCTATCATTTTTCAAAGACAAATATAGTAGATCGATCATCATTATCTACATTAATTTTGTTTGAAGTAACTTTTAATTTAAGGTTGGATAGTTCGATGGTTTTGAATTTCTGTATTTTTTATGAGATAAATATATTATATCGATTAGTAGTATCTACTTTACATTAGTTCAAAATTACTTTTATTTTAAATGGTAAACTTTTGAGATATTTTGAGTGCAAACATGGACAATTAGTTTTGGCAAGCTTGCCAAAACTCTGACACCATAGAACTCTGCAGTAACAGGTTATGTTAAATTGACTCAGTATTGCCTTCTACGCAGAAACAAATGCTTAATAAGTGCTTCAGTATCTAAGTTAGATATGTAAAATCAAATCTAGATAATTTGTTTGGTTTTGAAAATTTGATATTTCATCAGATTATGCAGCTTTAAATGTTTTGAGATATTTGATATGCATACATGTAAACATTTTTTTTGCATGATCCCCTTCACTTCTGCGGTAACCAGCTCTATTAAATTGGCTCACTGCTCCCTTCTATGTGGCAACACATGCTTAATAAATGCATCTGTATTTTAGTAGATATGTAGAATCAATTCTTAATAAATATTGTCGGTTTTGAACAGATTATCTTCATCGGACTATGTAGGTTTCAAGTTTCATAGTCCGATAATTTTGAGCTTCTCTCATTTCTCTAAGACACATATATTAGATCGATCATCATTATCTACATTACTTTAGTTTGAAGTACCTTATATTTTAAATGACTAACTATTTAGATATTTGAAGTGCAAACATGTCAAATTAGTTTAGGCAAGCACGCCAACACTTTGACACAGTAGGTTTCTGCAGTAACATGTTCTATTAAATTGCCTCAATATTCCCTTCGATGTGGTGACAAATGTCTGATAAGTGCAGTGGTATCTAAGTATTATGTCAAATTAAATCTAGATAATTTTGTTGGTTATGACAATTTGATACTTTATTGGACTATGCAGCTGTAAGCCGGTTTCAAAGAGTGGCTCCCCCCTTGTCTAATTCTGCCATTAATGTACCCCATCCCCCACATACCAGTGATTTGTGGCGTTCTAGGTTTTTATTTGCATCGATTCACACAAGCATTCGCTGACACAAATATGGTGCTTGGCATTATTAGGATAGGGTAAGGACTGGTTGGCTCAGTGTTAGGATATTTTGACTGAGTGGGATATCAGGTCATGGTGCTGGTGGCCTGGTCTCCAGGTGGGGCAGGATTATAAAGTCGCCATGAATGCACACTGTCACAAGTCAGTACCCGTCCTGATATGATATTGGATGTTGCTAGGATGTAAAACAACAACAAACAAACAACCTCTGCATCTGGCCAGTTGCTCATCGAATTTGGCTTTAATAAACTGTAACGGACGGTCTTTTGGGTCAGCCAGAGTAATTGATTGATTCACTCCAATCATATTATCTGTCTTGGTTATTAGGGAATATATTAATAAATAATACAGTAACAATTATGGAATATATTAATACTACTGAAAATCAACCGACCATGCGATCTACTTTAAATGGTCCATTTATGGAGGTGTAAAATTTGGTGGTCCATTTATTGAGGAGTACTTTTTTCGTTACCATGGTATTGTATGGGTGATGGTTCGGGACAACAATAAAGTGATCGATATAGAGGAGTGGCCGATCTGTGGAGCTGCTCGGTTAGAGAGGTTTTACTGTAGTTGTTCTTTCAGGAAATGCCTGCAGAATATAACTATGGTACTATATTTTAATGTCAAACATGTTTATCAATGGCAGTGAGTACATTGTATCAACTTAGAAGAACAGACTGAAGGCCCGGTCACATAGCCGTTAGTGGACATAGTGATCCATAGGATAGATTAATGTGGGTCAAACGTGGTGTAAGCATGCTAAACTACGTTGAAATACGTTAAAGTATGGCAGGTTTTGGTACGGATAAATATGTTACAGTATGGATAGATACGTTATGGCATAGATAAATATGTTATGGTACGGATAAATATGTTATGTTATGGATAAATACGTTGTGGTACGGATGCTGGTACGTTCAACTACGTTCAACTACATTAGCCTCCACTATGTTTACCTATGTCCACTAATGGCTATGTTACCCGGGCTTTGTCCAATTGTGCTAGAGCACACTAGAGCATGCTAGCGTATGCTAGATTATGCTAGAGTATGCTAGAGTATGTTAGCATCACTGATGCAAATTCAGCCTCTAATGTAGTGCTCTTTTGAACATGTCCACAGATTAAATTGGAACTCACGTCCCACCAACAATATTACCAAGTTAGCATGACGGAGAAGTATGGATGCTGGTACGTTCAACTACGTTCTACTCCATTCAAATACATTCGACTACTCTCAACTAGGTTAGCCTCCACAATGCTCAACTATGTCCACTAACAGCTATGTGACTGGGCCTTTAGAGTCGAGCCACATATGGACCATTTGACGTGGATCATTTTTTTTGTTTTAGATTAGTTTATGTCATACATTGAATAAGCCGAGGAAAGTTCAACCTAGACCGCCAATTGAGCTGCCTCGTTTCACTGCTTCTTCAGGTATTCTAGTAATGTCGACCACCAGGCTAGGTAGTGATAGGTATAAATATCAATGTCCTTGCTTTGACGCACCATCCCGCGAGCTGCGGGTCTACATCAAGCATTTCACTTTGCAAACCGACATTAAAGTTGCATAGTCTGATGGCTTCAGAATTTGTGCATCCTTTTTTAGACATATATATTAAGTTGACTATTATCACCTAATATTCATTATTCCTGAGTCATTTTGATGGAAATGGCTAGTTTTGGTGCAATTTGAGCTGAAAGAACCCAAAATCATTTTGGCAAGCTTGTTAAAAAGTCTTGTTGTTGTGGCCCAGATTCACATCTTGTGATGGTCATGTGATGAGGAATGACCTATTAATGCGTAGGTAGTCTGGAACCTGACTAGTGCCATATATGGTACTGGGAATGAGGTGCAAACTAATAAGGTCACGAGATTGACCTAATTGGTTAGCGGTCTCTCTGTCGTATGGCTGTCTGAAAGTAGGTACCCAAAGGGATGGGGTCACAAATTCATTGATTATTCTGTGCATACTGCCCCAAAGCGTTAGTTAATGCACCAGTACCTAAGTTGGATTTATATAATCAAATGTTGGTCAGGGTTTTGGTTTTGGAAAAAATATGTGTCAAATGACCATGCCACTTTAACTGTGCATGTTTTCAATTAACAAAGCTCCAAAGTTTTCGCTTTTGAAATAAATGTTACTTCACACCAAAGTAAATATGATTAGAGCAGTCAACCAAATTTGTTTATCTACATTTTTTTATAAAATGCTAGACATAAAAAAGACATCGGTGGGACTGTCATTTTTATTTTAACATATACCGATGAATTGCATACGGTCTTCCATTTGACGCCAGTTCTGTTGATGGCCTCCATTATTCAATCTCTAGCGGCGGTTTGTTGTTAGTCTAGTGGCGCCCCCTTGGGCGGCTGTCGGGTGAACACAAGAAACCGCGGGCATGCGCCCAAAGGGAGATGGAGCAGCGATGAAGGAGGTGGGGTGGGTGACGGAGGGTAGGCTGGGGTGGGGCGAGGAGGGAGGGGAGGGGAGGGTGAGGGGATGGTGATGGGGTTGGGGATGGGTAGGGTTAGGGTAGGGAATGGGGATGGGTTGGGGGATGGGGAGTGGAAGGCTAGGGGAGGGGGGGGAGTATGAGGAGAAGAGGGGGAGGAGGGAGGATGGGGAGGTGGATGGGTGGAGGAGGGGGAGGGGAGGGGTAGAGGGAGGGGGATCGGAGGGCGCGGTGGGGGAGAGGGACGGCGGAGGCAAGGGGAGGGGGACGGGGGACGGCGAGGGGGAGGGTAGTAGGATGAGAGATGGGGGGGGGGAGCCTGGAAGGGGAGGGTGAGGGGGGTGGATAGGGAGGGGGAGCGGGAGTGGGAGGGTGAGCCGGAGGGGAGGTTGAGGGGGGAGGGGGAGTTTCGGTGAGGGTTGGGGGGGTGTCACAAAGGATCCACATTCATTAGCAATATTTCTCCCACTCCACATTTAATCATCCTATACTGGGGACGAGGCGCGCGTTTGGGGCGGGGATAACTAACACCCAACTGTTCACTTTTCAATGTGAGTAAGGTGCAGCTGACACAGACAGCACCAACACACGGCAGTGACGCTGAGCGTCATGCGGGTGAGGCGTGATAACTTTTAAACGTGAGGATTACTGGGGTGTTTGTTGTGTGCTCCTTCGAATGGCACTGGTGCCATATGAAATATAGTGCTGTAGTGTATAACCCCATTAAACCAAACTTGAAGAGACCCTAGAAATTTGTTTGCACTAATCGATCATTGGTTTAACCAAGCTTTGGCTTCAACTTTGACTTTGAGAAAGCGTGTATTGCACATGTAATATACAATGTATGTGGACACTTTGATTATTGGTTTTTATTATTATACAATATAACCCCGTTAAACCAAGCTCGGTTAAACTGAACAATCGGTTACTCCAAACTTTTGTCGGCGGCTCAGCAAAATACTACCATTTATCATATATAAAAGTTGGTGGGGCCTCAGATGACTTTAAGGTAGTATTTTACCGGGCCACCGACAAAGGTTTGGATTAACCAAGCAGTTGGGTTAACCGAGCTTGGTTTGGCGGGGTTGTACTGTAGTAGGAAAGGTAGTTGTGTTGCAATTCTGCTTCGTCGACTGGCACTGGTCCCGAATGAAATACACTGTAAAACCTCTGTAACCGATCTCCTCCACAGATGGACCACTCCGCTATATCGATCGCTTTATTTCAGTCACGACAATACCATTGTAACCATATTTTGACACCCTAAACCGACTACCTCCTTAAATGGACCACTTAAAGTCGGTCCCAGGGACGGCCGATTTTGATAGGTTTACTGTAATTATGTAGTAGCAAATATGGTTCCATTTTAAACAAATACAAATTGGTGTAAATCAAAATGATGCGGGTCTGAGAAATTAGATCCATAGGCTCCACATTGTGTTAGTTCAGATTACTTAGTTATTTTGACATTGCCAGGATATTGCAAAGGGTGGTTGGCTCAGTTTCCAGATAAGGTGTTTGATCCTCTCAGGATTATGAGATTGCAGTGAAACAGCATTAACAATCCCATATACAATCCAAAATACATCAATAGCATACTATGAAATATCGATATAACATGACGTTCACCCACTAGCTCAAAACAACCTGAAGATAGTCTCCGTTGACATAGAAATATTGTACCCTATTTATTTATTAAATTCATGTACCATTTAACAAAGACATGTCATACGTCTGATTCTCTCCTGTATGGAATAATTTCATATCTCTGTGATTGGCTATGATCACATCGCAAATTTCTTGAAGATGTATACTGCCTATTATGGATAAGTCTGAATAGACTTGTTTTCACCATTAGACAGTTTGTCGATAGAAAGCCTGAGACTACACTTTTACTGACCCAAGGGATGTTTAACCTCCCACACCACATATACATGGTATGAGAGCAACTGGGCTTTGATGACACTGTAAGTTAGACACAGCAGTGGAAATCCAAATTGGCAGAGGTGGGGGCATGGGGAATCGAAGCACTGACCTTCAGATTAGGAGTCCAACCTAGAAAAAAGTCAGACACTCTAACCACTCCGCTACAGAGAAATTTGATTCTGGGCATTTCTGGAAATCAACTCAGCCCCAAACCTGTAGCGTGCTTTGTTTCTCAATAACTGGAGGAGGCAGGAAGGAGAGAGTCTCTAAAATCGAAATGGCATTCGAGAAAATTTGGCATAATATGTACATAACATACACAGTCCAACCCTGTTAAACCAAGCTCGGTTAAATCAAAGGATCGGTTAATCCAAACTTTGTTCAGCGGCCGGACAAAATACTACTATTTATTATATAAAAAAGTTGGTGAAACCAAAGTGGGTTAATCCAAATTATCGGTTAATCCAACCAAAATTGTTGGACCCCAGGCCACTTCCGGTACGGTTAAACCAAACTTGCATGTGGTTATAAGGTCATCAGACTTGTGTCAGTGCGCCCTCATGGCGACTTTATAGTGCTGCCCCACTGGACTACCAGGCCACCAGCACCATGAACTAATATCCCACTCAGTCACATTATCCTGACACTGAGCCAACCAGTCCTTGTCCTATCCTAATAATGCCGAGCACCAGGCAAGGAAGCAACAAGTATCAATTTTAAAGTCATTGGTTTGACTCGATCAGGGATCGAACCCACGACCCCACGATCTACCAACACGGGAGACGGACGCTCTAAATCATTCGGCCATCCCGTCTGGTCCAAATATATGTTGTCAAGAAGCAAATGTGGTCATTATTTGTTCCACGCCCTCAATCTCTCACACTGTATGGGGTAGTGGCATAGTTTATATTCACATAACAGTTTATAGAGCAGACACATATATACATATATATATATGTATATAAATATATATATAAATATATATATATGTATATTCTCAGGGTTGTTGGTTTTGGTTTTGGGATGCTCGCAATTTTCAGGAGTACAGTGAGTGGCGGTTACACTGTGCAAGGATCGTGGCGCCACCATCACAACTGGGGTTGGGGAGGCTGGAGCAGTAGATGACTAGGACAGACTCCACCAGTCCATGGAGCTGAGTGAGTGATGGCGGAAAGAAGGGATATATTATTCCGCGTTATTATACTCACATAATTCTTATACAGCATATATATATATATATTACATGAAGACTTCAGACACAAATTCACTTAAACGCCAAACCAAAAATGTTGTTTAAATAAAATATTGTTACCTGACAATAAACTTAATTCCACTTTTCTTATGATCCGATGGTTATAGAGCAATTAACAACAACGTATGAATTTAAAACAACATTTGTGAACATTTGATTCCAATGTTTATCTCAAATTTTGGATTGGCGTTTATACAGTTTCGTGCCTGAACTCTTCATGTATATACATATAAATATATAACTTATAAATACATCATTTCTTCCACGTTTAAAATAAAATGGTTAGTTAAGCATATGTGTCTCTCTATCGGTATGCATATATATGTATATATATATATATATATATATATACAGTTGGGTCTTCACAGAGTTGTTCATAGTTAAAATTGAAGGAGTTAGGGCCAGACGCAGCTGGCATACAGTGCACAGGGCCGCTCACAGGGGGCGCCACTGGGCCTATATCATACTAACAGGGTCAGCTAGATCGGATACAGCGCTAACTATTACATAGGGAACTGAAGATCGGTAGTATAGATATATATATATAGTATATGGGTATACGGGTATAAATCTTCGGTATGAGGTCGATTATTATGTATTACTGTACACGCTTATATTCTGGTTTATTAGCCAATACAAGACCAGCCTGCAGGTTGGTCCATAAGCTGCGGTCTATATATTTATATTCATAGGAATATATATTTACTATCTATACATATTCAACATTGAAAGTCCTACGCAACATTAGAAGTGAGGGCGCTATATACGCCCAGCCACACAGGTATGAGTTAGTGTCACGGGCCCACAGGAAGTGGTAATGGTAAGGACGGGAGGCGGGTTGGGGGTGTTTTTACCTGTCTCACGGGAGGCTTCTCTTAATGGCAATTAGTAAAGAGGATGCCGACAAAAACGGCGCGCGCACATCCGTCTATCGGCGAGTAAAGTGGCCCATTAAACTGGCGACTCCCGACTTGTAAAGAAGACGCGTAAATATTGATTGTAACTGGTGCCGGGGCCACTCTACGGGCCGGTACCGGCGGTACGCGCGGTACCAGTGGCGTAAGGTCACCGATGTCGTATTCAGTAATGGCGGTACCGGCGGTACCGGCGGCACCAGGTATGTGGACCGGTGTGTTTGTTCAGTATTGTCAGTTCCGGCGGTACCGACAATTTAATCAATAATAGCAGTGGTACCAGTTGCATATGATGTACCGGTATGTTCCTTCAGGGTTGCCAGTACCAGTGTGTTCTTTCAGTATTGTCAGTACCGGTGGTACCGTTTTAAGTCAATATTATCAGTACCAGCTATATGTGATGCACCGATCTGTTCGGTCAGTATAGTCAGTACCGGCGGTATTGGCCATTTAGTCAATCGTATCACTATCAGCGGTACCAATGGTGCAAGGTCACCGATATATGGTACCATCTATATGGGATGTATCAATACTTTGGTAAATGTTATCAGTACCGGCGGTACCAGCTGCATGCGAATTACCGGTATGTTCTTTAAGTATTGTCAGTACCGGCGGTACCGCTTCTTTAGTGACTAGTATCGTTGTCTAAAGTCAGCCGTATCATAATCAATAATGGCAGCACAGGCGGTACCAGCTATATGCGATGTACCGACTATTTAGCTAGGTCTGGATGTATGCAGTACGCGGTGGCCGAATCGGTAGAGCGAGGGTTTTGCATCCAGAAAATCGGATACTTTGAATCACATTAAAGCAATGATTTACAAAACTGATACTTGTCACTACCTAGTCAGGCGCTTGGCTATACGAGGACAGCGCAAGGACTGATTAGCTCAGGATCAGGATAATGTGACTGAGTGAGATAGCGGGTCATGGTGGGGGCGGCCTGATCTCCCTTTGTTTGTTTGTTTGTTTGCTTAACGGGCCCCAGGTTCTCCCAGTGGGGCAAAGTCGCCAATAGAGTATGCACAACCACTGGTTGCTATCCATCCTGGTATGGCCTCAGATGTTGATAGAATGTAAAACGCCAACAACACAAACACTCATTGAATGCATCGCTAATGGATGCATTATCTATTGTGGGTTAATAAAGGCTGATAAGCTCCCGCCTCCCTCCAAACAAATAGTATTTTTTTCAACAAAATAAATCAAAAGCTAAGTATAGTAAAACCTCTGTACATCGACCGACCATGTCACCGATTATTAATGGTTAATTTAGGGAGTTGGACGGCTAAGGGACTTTTTCTAAATTGTTACAATGGGATTATTGTAATGGTGGCCATATGGGACCCAAATAAAGCAATCGATATAGGGGAGTGGTCGATCTGTGGAGGTGGTCGGTTAGAGAGGTTTTACTGTATAACCTTAAAATGGGGATATCATATTGCCTACCCAGACACTGCGCAATTGACCGGAAGTTGGCGCTGATCTGCAGGGTCTGCTTGTTGCCTGCTCCGCGCATGCGCTGTGGCTGTCTGTAAGTAGTATAGCGGCATGGGTCCTTTAGTCGGGCATGATGGAAGCCGGGCCAGTGGTGGTCGGGGCAGGGCCTGGCAAATTACCGCATTTATCACATAGTAATGGTAACCATGAAGTATTTGATCACACGCCTCACAGCCTTTGACTCCGCGCTGCTGGGCATAAATCACATCTAAACGAGACTAATTTGATTGGTGCTGACACTATAGTTGGGCACCGCAAGAAAAGGGCCAGTTTTGTTGTTCTTAAAGTTGCATAGCCCGATGGAGTTGAGTTTCGGTCATTTTTTGTAGATACTTATGTCGTGGGGGTGATGAAAATGGGAAATACTGTGCCTAGAGCGGGACTCGAACCCACATCTCTTTGCATTCCGGGCCAGTGTGCTAACCATTACACCACCTAGGCTCCCTGATATCAACACACTCCCCGCCTACCTGTCTATGTGGTTACTTGCCTGAGAGGTCAGTGCAGACCACTACACTCGTCCCCCTGGAATTGTAAGTCTTGTAATGCTTACAATTACATACATACAGGCAATGCACTAACACATACATACACAGGGTAGGTTCAACAACCATACAGCACAAAGCTTGTACAGGATCCTGATCACGGCAACCAGTGTCGTGGGGGTGATGAAAATGGGAAATACTGCGCCTAGAGCGGGACTCGAACCCACATCTCTTTGCATTCCGGGCCAGTGTGCTAACCATTACACCACCTAGGCTCCCTGATATCAACACACTCCCCACGCCTACCTGTCTATGTGGTTACTTGCCTGAGAGGTCAGTGCAGACCACTACACTCGTCCCCCTGGAATTGTAAGTCTTGTAATGCTTACAATTACATACATACAGGCAATGCACTAACACATACATACACAGGGTAGGTTCAACAACCATACAGCGCAAAGCTTGTACAGGATCCTGATCACGGCAACCAGTGTCGTGGGGGTGATGAAAATGGGAAATACTGCGCCTAGAGCGGGACTCGAACCCACATCTCTTTGCATTCCGGGCCAGTGTGCTAACCATTACACCACCTAGGCTCCCTGATATCAACACACTCCCCACGCCTACCTGTCTATGTGGTTACTTGCCTGAGAGGTCAGTGCAGACCACTACACTTATATTAGATTGATCGTTACAATGTACCTTGTTTTAGCTTGAAGTAGCTTCTATGTTAAATGGCTAACTTCTGGGATATTTGAAGTGCAAACATGCTAAATTAATTTAGGCAAGCATGCCAAAAACTCTGACCCCATATACTTCTGCAGTATCTGGTTCTATTACATTGCCTCAGTATTTCCTTCTATGTGGCGATAAATGTTTAATAAGTGCACCACTATCTGAGTTAGATATGTAGAATTAGATACAGATGATTGCTTTGATTTTGAAAATTTGATGCATCATCGGACTATGCAGCTTTAATGTTAAACTTAAATCTGCATCTTTGACGTCCAATACTCAGCAATAGCAATAGCCAATGATAAATAAATCAATGTGTTCTATAAGTGTCGTTAAAGTTGCATAGTCCGATACAAGCATCAAATTGTCAAAACCAAAGCAATTACCTCGATTCTAACCTACATATCTGACTTAAATATTGATGCGCTTATTAAGCATTTGTTGCCACACAGAAGGGAATGCTGAGTCGATTGATATAACCTCTTACTGCTGAAGCCAATGGTGTCAGAGTTTTGGCATACTTGCATACTCGCCAAAACTAATTTTGAATGTTTGCACTTCAAATATCTCCCAAGTTAGCCATTTAAAATGAAAGTTGCTTCAAACTAAGGCAAGGTAGATTATAACCATCAACCTAATATATTTATCTCAGAAAATAACAGAAACTCAAAACCATCGGATTATGCAACTCTAAAGCTGCATAGTCCGATGAAATATCAAATGTTCAAAACTAAACCAATTATCTAGATTTAATTTTACATATCTAACTTAGATACTAATGCACTTAGTAAGCATTTGTTTCTGCACACAAGGCAATACTGAGTCAATTTAACAGCATCTGTTACTGCAGAAGTCTATGGTGTCAGAGTTTTGGCAAGCATGCCAAAACTAATTTTCCATGTTTGCACTCAAAATACCTCAAAAGTTTACCATTTAAAATAAAAGTAACTTTGAACTAATGTAAAGTAGATACTAGTGATCAAAATAATATATTGATCTCAGAAAATGACAGAAACTCAAAACCATCGGACTATGCAACTTTAAATAAAAGAAGTTTTACTTAAAGCTGCATAATGTAGAAGTATTGGGCTGCTGCCGTGCTTCTCACATCAGTAATAACATTAGGTTGATTGGTATAATCTAGATTACCTTAGTGTGCATGGAATTTTATTTTACATGGTTAATTTAGAGATATTTGAAATGATCACATGTACGATTAATCTTGAAGATATGGTTTCTTTAAAGCTGTGTAGTCCGATAAAGCATCACATTTCCAAAACCAAAGCAATTATTGAGATGTTGTTCAACAAATCTAACTGAGATATGGATACACTTATTAAGCATTTGTCACCATATAGAAGGGAATACTGAGCCAAGGTAATATAACCTTTTCAATGAGAAGCCTATGGTGTCTGCGTTTTGGCATGCTTGCAAAATCTAATTTTACATGTTTACCCTTCAATTATATCAAAGGTTAGCCATGTTAACACTGTCCAGTCAGACGAATGACTTAAACATTGATACTTGTCTCTTCCTAGCCAGGCGCTCCGCATTATTAGGATAGGACATCGAGCGGTGGAATGAGTAAGACCAATCGTCCGCACTTGAAATTTCCCCGGCTTAAACCACTAATGTACAAGAAAAAGAAGAAGTCAAAGTTACTAAGGTCGGTTATAACAATCAATATAATAAATTTATCTCAGAACAATGACGGAAACTCAAGGCCATCGGACTGTACCATTGCCATGTATACCAGTGTAGCAGTGTAACACAAGATTACCAAGCCCCATAGTTATTTAATCAGTGAACCAGCATTCAAGCTGGATATCTAGACATACATGTAGCAAAGTGTTTCCATTTAGAAATTAGAAGCATTCGTCAAATTACGCAACTTTAAACAAAATTTCCTTTTCTTCTAGCAAACAAGGAGAACGCCTAAGGCCCGGTCACATACACGTTATGTGAAATAGTTGAACGTAGTGGAGGCTAACATAGGTGAACGTAGCTGAACGTAGTTGAACGTAGTTGAACGTACTTGAACGTACTTGAACGTACTTGAACATACATGAACGTAATTGAACATACTTGAACATACTTGAATGTAGGTGAGCATACCAACATCCATACTTCTCCAGTACGTTCAACCATGTTCAACTACGCTCAATTACATTCAACTATGTTCAACTATGTTAGCCTCCACTATGTTCAACTACATCCACTAACGTGTATGTGACGGGCCTTTAATTCATAACTTCCTAGATTGTGCATTTGAGGTAGAACCCAATGGTGTTCAATGTGAATGGTTCCCGATGCTAATGGTCAGTGATATTTTTGTTAGTGCCTTATTTTATAATAGAGAATATCACTGTTTCTTTCTGACACGCTCTATACTGCCGTCACTAATAAAGGCAGCGGGTGGGGACGGGGGGGGGGGGGTGCTTGGTGGCTCACCCCACCACGTCCCTCCTGGGCATGGAAGGGAGCCTTTGATTCGGGGGGACCAAACCACTAGGAGCCGGGTGGTACTGGGAGCAATGACTCAGTCGTCATGGTTACACCATCCTGTCTACACCCCATCATCAGCCCCCACCCCTATCCTTACCAACAACAATATCCACCTACATACACCCCATACATACCCCATCATCACCCTCCCCCCCTCCTCCCACCCTCACCAACAACAAGATCCACCTACATAAACCCCATACATACCCCCATCATCACCCCACACACTGGCCCGACCCTCACCAACAATAATGTCCACCTATGTAAGCCCCATACATACCCCCATTATCACCCCACACCCTCCTCCCCACCCTCACCAACAACAATATTCACCTTCCTAAACCCCATACATACCCCCCCCCATCATCACCCCACACCCTCCCCCACCCTCACCGACGACAATATCCACCTACCTATACCCCATACATTCCCCCATTATCACCCCACACTCTCCCCCCACCCTTACCGACATTAATATCCACCTACATAAACCCCATACATACCCCATCATCACCCCACTCCCTTCCCCACATCCTCACTGGGAACAATTCACACTATTCACGCATGACCTAATTAGCCATCAAAATGAGGTTGAGTACGCGTCAGGTATTGGAAATGGCAGTAAGACGCTGGTGTGTGCTGATGTGTATGAACTACAACAGAAATTAAAGGAGTAAAATTTGAAGATATTCACCTTTTAGACTATCATATTCATTTTTGCATACACGTTTTCTATCTATTGGTAAATTTTCATGAAGATTGAGTGATGATCAGATGCATTTCAGTGGGTGATGTCAACAAAGTCGCTCACCCTGGTTGCCAATCTTTTCTTAAATTCAAAATTGCATAACTTTCTTAATATATATATATTTTTTAAATATATTTAAACCCTTTTAAAACTTTTATTAATTTGTAATTACTAAGACTAGTCGTTTAACTGTGTTACACAGATAACTATGTTGACAGTGCTTCATTACATGATACCACCATAACTATGCAGACTTGAAGTTACCAGTCAGATTGTAGTTAAATATTGGGAAAATCACCATGCAAGGGTCACCCAATCTTCGTGAAAAGGGGCCAATAGATAGGAAACAGTCATATAAAGATGGAAATGGTAGTTTAAAAAATGAATACCCTCAAATTTGAGTGATTTCGAGAGGTGTTGGTCGATAAAAAAGTATTAACATTACTTTTCATACAGTGGCGCCTCGCAGATACATACGGGGCCTCGGTATGGTTTCAACATGGCCGTGGCATGAATAGCATCAACATCCACATACCTACTCCCCATACATACGCCCCTCATCACCCCACACCCTCCCCCCATCCTCACCTACAACCATATCCACCTAGATAAACCGCATACATACCCCCAACATCACCCGACACCCTCCCCCACACTGACCTACAACCACATCCACCTAGATAATCCCCATACATAACCCCATCATCACAACACACCCTCCCCACCCTCCCTTTCCTCACACCCTCCCCCCACCTTCACCGACAACAATATCCACCTACACACACCCCAAACATCCCCCCATCATCACGCCACACCCTCCCGCCACCTTCACTGACAACAATATCCACCGAGATAAACCCCATACATACCCCCCATCATCACCCACACCTCCCCCCCCCTCACCTACAACCACACCCACCTAGATAAACCCCATACATAACCCCATCATCACCCCACACCCTCCCCCACCCTCACCTACAGCCATATCCACCTAGATAATCCCCATACATAACCCCATCATCACAACACCCTCCCCCGCTTCACCTACAACCATATCCACCTAGATAATCCCCATACATAACCCCATCATCACACCACACCCTCCCCCCATCCTCACCGGCAACAATATCCACCTAGATAACCCCATACATACCCCCATCATCACACCACACCCTCCCCCATCCTCACCGACAACAATATCCACCTACATACACCCTAATTACCCCCCCTCTCACCCCCACATCCATCACCACCCTCATTCCTCACCGTCGCCGCCATCCTCATTTACTCATTTCCCCACCCTCACCCACACCCCAACCCCCACCCCTCATTCCCCCGCCGTCATCCCTCCACTCTCATCCCTCAAGCACCCTACCCATCAATTCTATCCCCGAATAGGTACCCCACACCCACGCGCCCACAACATCCACCCACACACTCCTCGCTACCCGCACCGACACCCGCATAGCCTTTATGTGCCAACAGACCCCCACCTGTACCCTGCGACTCGTCTCTTCACAAGTAGCCTGCCCCATACAACCGCCCTGCACACGCCGTAATGGCCCTGTCACATTACAACGTTTCTCACCGGCGTGCCGCCAACGCGCAAAATAACTTCTACGCGTCCAACTTTTCGGCGGTTTTCAGCATCAGTGCAGCGCGTTAGTAGCGTGCGGCCATCGTGTGTTGACGCGTGCGGAAATTCTTTTTTTAAGTTTGGCGCGATGTGCTCATATGACCTTAGATGTTGGTAGGATGTAAAACAACAAAGCAACCATTTGGTGCAACGTGTGCCAACGTCTGCCTCATGTTCGCATAATGTTATTTCAGCGATGTTGATGTGCTTCTGACGTTCCCAACGTGCTTCTGATATCCCCAGAACGTCCCCAGAACGTCCGCATGCACACGTCGGTGCGCATCAGTGCGCGTCGAAAGTTTTGTGCAAGCACAAAACAATCAACGCATGCCGATGCGTGCCGACAGATGCCAATCCGTGGGTGTGACCGTTGCTGTCACTCAAAGTGTACCGACGTGTACCGACGCACGCGTAACGAGCGGGAACCGCACGGATAACGCTTCCCGACATCTCCCAACGTTTCACCTAAAAGCACGACACGTCGATGCGCATTCGTGAGAAACGTTGTAATGTGACAGCACCATTACACATGCCCTTATGACACACGCCATCAGTACACCACCTCACACACACCTAGCACAGAGACCATTTAACACACACCTCAACAGATGACCAATCGACACACACATAAACAGAATACCACCTCACACAAACCTATTATACACACACCTAAGCAAATGCCCATGATACACACACCTAGATAGAAGACCACTCTTCACAAACCTCAACAGATGGCCACTCTACACACACAGAAACATAATACCACCTCAGACACACCTTGCTACCAGACCAATCTCCACATACCTAAACAGCTGACCAAGTTACACACCTAAACAGAAGACCCTTCCATACACCCCTAAACACACCCACCCACACTTTCTCACATATTCCCATGCTCTCCATGCTTCACCCACCCAAACACACTTCCGCACACCCCCAAACACAGTCCCACACTCCCCAAAACACACTCTCACACACCTGTTCACATCCTCTCATACTCATCCATTCTGTTGTCGACATACACATGTCCTCACACACACACCCTCATAGACCAATCACACAATAACACACCCACACATCTCCAGTAATCCATCTCCCACACAATGTTCCTCGAGACCCATATCCTCACACCATTCACACTCACCTTCACCCGAGTCACACGCCCCCACAAACCCACACACCCCGACACAACCACACACCAGTTCTAACTGCCCTTCATCAGATTTGAGCAAAAAGAAATGGGATGGGGGGTGTGGGATTTGAGGGGAAAAAAGGAAGAAGAATAAAAACCTGCCGAGTCGCGAATCAGCTCCGCCTTAAGGATCGGCAAAGGCAGGAAATTAAATGTGCCTCCAGTCAACCCTCCCCCACCCTCCCTCTCGATCCCCTCCGCCAGCCCCTCCAGGCTGGCAGCATCCACACGCGCACACGCGTACACACGCGCGCTCCTTGTACAGGAGGCCAATCTACTAGCGTCGTGTTTTCTATTTGTGGTGGTCGGTTATCACGGCTGGATTGGGGGAAATTAACACGGCGTGAACACGTCGAGCAGGAACTGAGGGGGTGGGAGGGGGTGAGTAGGGGTGGGGGTGTGGGGGGAACGAGGGGGGGGGGGCGGGGGAAGGGGAGGAGTGGCGGCCCTTTGCTCTGCTTAATCAGGTACACGAGTGTTGCAGGCTGGGGGGGGGGGGGAAGGAGGGAACGGAGTGGGTGGGAGGAAGGGAGGTGGTGGAGGGAGGGGGGAGGTGGAGGGGAGGGGGGGGAGGGAGGAGGGGGAGGGGGGAGGAGGTGGCGGCCCTTTGCTCTGCTTAATCAGGTACACGAGTGTTGCAGGCTGGGGGTTGGTGGATGGAGGAGAGGGGAGGGGGTGGGATGATAGGGAGGGGAGGGGTGTGAGGGAGGGAGGTGGGGGGAGGGGGAGGGGTGGCGGACGCGGCGGCTCTTCACCATGCTTAATCAGGTACATGAGTAGTGCAGGCTGGGGGTGTTGAAAGTGAGTGAGTGTGTGAGTGAATGACTGAGGGGGTTAGGGAGGAGCGTGGGGCGGGACTGGGGGAGGGGGTGAGTGGGTGGGAGGGAGTGGGGAGGATGAGGAGAGCCGACCGTGGGAAAGCAAAAGCAGGGTCATTAGTTTGATAGCGGTGTGAAGTGTGGGAGTCTGGCGCGCGTACTCTGTGTGTGTGTGTTGTTTCATTTCATCATCGAGCTAGCTGAGTGTGTGGTGGTGGTGTTGGTGGGGTGCCGATGGGGGATGGGGACGAGTGGGGGTGGACCATTGATGGGAGTCACACTGACAGTTGGTGTTTGAGAGGAGCGAGAGCCCTCTCACAACCCCCATAAGTGGTGCTCGCAAACAGTGAAACACCGACACAGCCAGGACCAGAGGAGGTGCACAGTGCCACGCCATAGCGGAGTAAGGTATTGATCATTGATTACCTTCCGTACATTTATATCCGCATACTAGTTATACATCCCACATATCAATATGTACATGGCAACATGTATATATATATAAATGTATATAGTATTAGCTCCCATACCTTTATTATTCGCATACTACATCAGGCATCATACATACAGCACCAATATAATTACATTTGGAATGGCCAAATCTCTGGCAGGCATTAGACAAAACTAGAACTTCACACTGCATGATCTCATTAATGAACCAAGCCACTGCTGTCGGGTTTTCTTAGACTGCCACACCTAGGCCATACCAATGCCTGATAATAATATGTTGTTTCCAGACTACTAGACTACAACGAGTAGCCTACGTGGCAGGAGCGGGTTTCCTCCAAAGAAACATGTCAGAATGACCATATGTTTGACGTCCAATAGCCGATGATAAAAATCAATGTACTCTAGAGGCATCGTTAAATAAAACATGGTTGCCTTTTCTAGACCTCAATCAATTAACAGTTCCGTCCTCTAGTCGAGGGTTGGATGCAATGGTTCTCTAGACCTATTGGCACAAAATCAGATAGATGGCGCTGCGATACGCTCCTCTTCTGTAAACACTCAATGTCTAAATTCCTCTTTGCGGACACACTCGACTGCTACTTCTACACACTTACCACGTGTGTATGTGTGTATGTGGGTGGGAGGGGGGTGTTGAGAGGCGGGGAGCGGGAGCGATGGGGGGGGGGGGGGTTAGTAAGGATGCTGGTTGTTTGTAGGTGGCGGAAGGGGGGGGGGGGGATGATGGTGAGTGGGTGATACTGATAGAGGTAGGACACGGGACGTGATAGAGCCTGGTGGTTGATTGTAGGTGTGTTGCAGGAGGAGGGGGGGGGGAGGGGAGGGTTAGGGAGGGGAGCGTTAGGGAGTGGGTGGTGAGGTGGGCGGTGAGAGAGACGGAGCCGGGTGAGGTAGACATTGATTGGGTGTAGGTGGGGAGGGCGGGAGGAGGCGAGGAGGGAAAGAGGAAGGGGTGGCGAGGAGAGAGGGGATGGCGAGGGAGGATGCAGGATACTGAGCAAAGGAGGAAGGGGAGGGGAGGGAACGGGGGAAGGGAGAAGAAGGAGGCATGGAGGGGGGGCGGGGTTGGGGTGGGCGAGAGGAGCGGAGGTGATGGGGGAGATGAAGCAAGGAGGGAAGGAGGAGATGAGGGGAAGAGGCGGGAGGGGAGGCGGTGGGTGGCGAAGGGAGAGGGAAGTGGAAGGTACAAAGGTTGGTTGTTTTTTGGAGTTTGACGTCCTTGCTACATTTAGGGTCATATCAGGACGGGTACCAACTTGTGATAGTGCACACTCATGGTGACTTTAGAGTGCTGCCCCACTGGCAAATTAGACCACTAGCACTGTAACCCAATATCCAACTCACTGACATGATCCTGACACTGAGCAAACCAGTCCTTGTCGTATCCTATTAGTATTAATGCTGAATACCAGGCTAGGAAGCGTTCAAGTTTATAAGTCATTGGTTTGACTCAAACGGGAATTGAACTCCCGGTCTCCCGCACGCGAGGCCTGCGCTCTACCGATTCGGCCACCGCGCCCGGTGGAATGGAGAAAGGAGAATGCGAAGGTGGTAGGATATATGGGAAGAGGCGTGCTGGAGGGAGTGGCGGAGAGTGTGCGGGGGGAGAGTGAGTGGGTGGGGGCTGTTTAATGGTTGAGATGGAGAGCGGGGGACGGACAGTGAGTGGGTGGGCGCTGCTTGCTGGGTGAGAGGGAGGGGTGGGGGGGGGGGGGGAGAGTGAGTGGGTTGGCGCTGCTTGCTGGTTGATAGGGAGGGCGGGGGGTGGAGAGTGAGTGGGTGGGTGGTCGCTGCTTGCTGGTTGAGAGGGAGGGCGGGGGGTGGAGAGTGAGTGGGTTAGCGCTGCTTGCTGGTTGAGAGGGTGGGCGGGGGACGGAGAGTGACTGGGTGGGTGGGCACTGCTTGCTGGTTGAGAGGGAGGGCGGGGGGGAGGGGCGGGAGAGTGAGTGGGTGGGCGCTGCTCGCTGGTTCCCGGCCCGCCTACTAATAGCCAGCATTCGAGATAAGTGCAACACGCTCTGCCCACAGGCCCAGATCAAAGCGGGACCAAATGACGGCGTCGCGGGTAATCCAGGCGGCCTGGCGCCGGCAGCAGCTTGCGGCGCGCCCCGCCGAGTCTCCTATCAATGCAGCGGGTGGCGCGTTGCAACGGGTGGTTACCGGGTTTGAGCCGGCCGCACGCGCCACCCCTTCTGGCCGGCGGCCGCCGGCTCCACAGGGCGCCGCCATCTTGGTGTGTGGCAGGCGGCGGGCGGCGGTAGTGTTTCCGGTGGGTGGGGAAGGGGTGTTCTCTTCAGGGTTTTGTATGATTGAGGGCGGGGTGGGGTGGGGGTCGGGTGGGGGATGGAGTATGGCGCCTGGTTTTCAATTTCACACATCAAAGCTGTTTCGTAATTACTGAGAAATCATTTAGGAGTTGGTAATTTGTAGTAACGGTAGGGGTGGGGTGGGGAGAGAAAGAGAGAGAGAGAGAGAGTGTGTGTGTGGGTGGGGAGGTGGGGGTGCGTGTGTGTGATTAGCGCTGGTTGTTGGTGTGTGTGCAGGGTTAACAGCAACGGGAAATGGGCGGGAACGGAGGTGAAAGGCAGGTGGGTGTAGAGGGGGGAGGGGGGGAGAGACACACATGCACACACACACAGACGCACACGCACACGCACACGACAGAAAAACGGAGTAAAAGGCACAGGCTTTTACCCGCTGTGGGGGGTTCGTATTAACCACGTCAATTTCAATCAAATCAAAGTCGCCAGTTTGCAGGGTGGTCTTCTAATTAGGGCGCGATGAACATGTATTAATGCAGATTGATTCTGATTAAGTGTGTGCTGCGTGTGTGTATGGCGCGGGGGGGCATTTAGAGCGCACCGATGAAAGGCAGTCTTGCAACATGTCGGCTGCTCCTATGAAAATGTCGTCTGCTCACGCGAAAAAGGGTTGAGTGTTCCCGCCACAAATTGTCGTTTTCTTTCGAGAAATGTCGTCTGCTTCCACCGAATTTCGATTATAATATATTGCATTGTATAAGATTTGGTAGTCTGCTTCCATCAAATATCGTCTGCTTCCATCAAATATCGTCTGCTTCCATGAACAATGTCGGCTGCTTCCATCAAATATCGTCTGCTTCCATGAAAAATGTTGTCTGGTTCCATGAAATATCGGCAGCTTCCATGAAAAATGGCGTCTGCTTCCATCAAATATCGTCTGCTTCCAACAAATGTGATCTGCTTCCAGGAAAAATGTTGTCTGATTCCATCAAATTTCGTCTGCTGACAAGAGACATGTTGTCTCCGTCTAGCAAATGTAGTTTTTTTCCTGGTAAATGTCGGTTTCTTCCACCAAATGCAGTTTCCTACCGGGATATGTCGTCTGCCTCCATTAAATGTCATCTGATTCCAGAAAAAATTTCGTCATCTCCTTCGAAATGACTGTAAAGCCATAATTCTGCAACGTGTCTTCTGTTTCTGCGAAATGTCATCTGCCTCCGCGAAAATGTCACCTACTTCTGCGAAATGTTGTCTGTTTCCCCCAAATTACATCTGCTCCTGGGGAAAATGTCGTCTTCCCTTTCCAAATGTAGTTTGCTTCCACCAAATGTCGTCTGCTGCCTCTTCATTTAGTCTGTTTCGACAAAATGTTGTTTGTTGCTGCCAAATGCCGTTTAGTGACTCGAAATGTCGTTTGCTTCCATCAAAATTCAAATGCCGTCTCCAGTGCCCATATTCACGACGCGGTGTTAGCTTACACTCGGTGTGTTTGCGCTAACACCACTCCTTGCGTACTGAGTTTTCGCCGCTAACCCAGAAATCCCGGCCAAAACTAGTTTTGGCTCGCTAACACGGCGTCATGAATACGGCCCCAGGTCTCGCCCAAGAAAATAATAAACAACAAAATAAAAACCGACACATTATCAATATATGCAATCCATTCACTTTTATTATTCCGACAAACAATTAAAATCCTCTACTCTCAGAAGGCGAGTCGAGCGTCAAGATCACACTATATCTGTAGTGGGCCAGGAGTATTTAAAGTTGCATAGTCCAATAAAAACATAACATTTTCAAAACCAAAATAATTATCTAGATTTGATTCTACATATCTAATTTAGATGCTGGTGCACTTATTAAACATTTGTCGTCACATATAAGGGGATACTGAGTAAATTAATAAAACATGTTACTGCAGAAGTCTATGGTGTTAGAGTTTTGGCAAGCATGCCAAAATTAATTTAGCATGTTTCCATTTCAAATATCTCAAAAGTTAGCGATTTAAAATAAAAGTTACTTCAAACTAAAGTAAGGTAGATTATAAGGAACAACCTGATATGTTTATCTCAGAAAATGTCAGAAACTCAAAACCATCGGACTATGCAACTTTAACAAAAAGCTGAGGCACAGCTGAAATAGGTGTGCTACCAAATATTATACCATGCAGTATACACTAACACCTCTCTCTATATCGATCATAGAACCGACTTTAAATGGTTCATTTAGGGAAGTGATCGGTTTAGGGATTTTTTTTGTTATCATTACAATGCCGATGCTATGGCCGATCGTTTGGGACCCAAATAAAGTGATATATATAGGGAAGTGGGCGATATGTGGAGCTGGTCGGTTAGAGAGGTTTTACTGTAGTATAATATTTGGTACTATAAAGGACACATGCAAAGTGTGGCGAGCTGTGAAAAGTCACCCTGTTCTGTACAACTTTAGATAATAAGGGCAGCAGTCTGTCTGCGCCATATGCTGCCAACACCCCCTCCCTCCCCACCCAAAATCTCCTCTCCCCAATCCACCCCTCTTGCCCACCCCTTCCCCCACCCTTCTCCAACCCCTTCCCCTACCCCTTCCCCCACCCCTCCCCCACCATTTCCCAAACCCCCCATCCCTCCCCTCACCCTCACCCTCATCCTCACCCACCCACACTTTCCTCTCCCTAACACACCCCTCCCCACCCTTCCTCATCCCCCACCCCCTCTCCCATATTTCCCATCCTCACCACCCTGTCCAGCACTCCCTCCCCTAGCCCTCCCCCAGCTACCCCCATCCCTCCCCAACCTCGTCCACACCAAATCCTCACCCCCAACCCCTCCTCGCCCCTCCCACACCACCTACCCCACGCCTATCCCAACCCCTTCCCCCCCCCCTCCTCCTCACCTATCCCCCCTTTCCCCACTCCCCCTCCCTTCCCCCTCCCCTCCCCTCCCACATATCACCCCTTCATCCACCCCCTCCTCCGCTCCCCCCTACCCCCCCCGCCCTTCCCACACTCCCCCTTCCCCACTCCCTTTCCCCATCCCCCTCCCTCCCCCCTCCCCTCCCCCTCCCCCCACATCCCACCCCTTCATCCACCCCTTCCTACGCTCCCCACCCACCTCGTCCACACCACCCCCCTCCCTTCCCAGTCCCCCCTGTCATGCCCCCTAACTCACCTCCCTTCTCACCC
Organism: Branchipolynoe longqiensis; assembly: GCA_030323885.1. Lineage (NCBI taxonomy): Eukaryota > Metazoa > Annelida > Polychaeta > Phyllodocida > Polynoidae > Branchipolynoe > Branchipolynoe longqiensis. Next base: position 53,720,017 of record CM059201.1, on the reverse strand, counting down.
CCTATCCACCCTTTCCACCGCTCCACACCCTGCCATACCACCCCTTCCCCACCTCCACCCCTGCCCCTCCCCCACCCCTGCCCCCTGATTCTAACACCAGTCCTTGTTTGGCCGGTGAAACCCCGCGCTTATTGACACTTTGGCGCCGAACCAACAACAATGAGGGCTCTTTAAGTTTCTTGCCAATTTCACATTCTGCCGTAGGCACGTTAAATGAGGCATCGCCTATTCATGGCTCCAGTCTCTTATTTAGTATATTTTGTCGGCCAGAACTCGTCGCGCGCCCGCCCGCTTAGGGCGGGTTAAGACGGCGTTAAAACAGCCACACACCCTCAATGACTCGTCTCAAATAACGCGTAGCGGCCTGGGTGTGGCCAAGCTGATAAAATATGTAAATGTTTTCTGCAATAATGGAAGAGGTGTCTTTTCTTGAAGCTGCTTCGTCCGATAAAAGCATCACATTTTCAAAAGCAAATTAGTTATCTGAATTTGAACATATATGTCCAATTTAGATAATCATGCACTTGTTAAGCATCTAGCGCTACATACTGCCTATCATGGCTAAGTCTGAATAGACTGGTTTTCACCATTAGACAGTTGATCGATAGAAAGCCCAAGCCTACACTTTTACTGACCCAGGGGATTTATAACCTCGTACGCCAAATAGACATGGTATAAGTATAAGACTTTAAGAGCAAATGGCCTTTGATAATGTTGTAAGTTATACACAGCTGTGGAAATTCAAATTGGCAGAGGTGATGGCATGGGAACATAGAAAGTTATACTAAGTCAATTTAATAGAACTGTTTACTACTGAAGTATATGGGAGTCAGCGTTTTGATAAGCACACCAACACTAATTGTGCATGTCTACACTTCAAATATCTCCTATGTTAGTCATTTAGTTACTTCGAACTAATGAAAGGTTGGATTACTCAAACAACGTAATAATTCGTAAATCTCAGAACATGACAGATACTCCAAGCCATCGGACTGAGCAAATTTAAACCTGCATCGTCCGACGAAAGGAACAAATTGTTCGAAAGCAAACAACATTATTTGTAATATTACTACCCAGAATTGAATCTGGGTATCCGCTAGATAAAGGATTCACCCGGTACTCGCAATCGCAGTACACGGGTGAATACCAACCCTATATAAAAACGGTCGAAAAAGCGGGTTAAATAAATGAGAGCCTAATTTCACAATCTAAGAAGCAACATTTATTCTTTGTAGATGTCTTCATATTTACCCGCTACATTTAAACTACGGTGAAACCTGTCTAGCTCGACGGACCATGAGACCGACTTTATATGGTCCATTTAGGGAGGTGGGCTGTTTCGAGAGGTTTTTTGTTATCATTACAATGGTATTGTATGGGCGATCGGTTGGGACCCAAATAAAGCAATCGATATATGGGAGTGGTCGATCTGTGGAGGTGGTTGGTTAGAGAGGTTGTACTGTACATGTGTTATTATATTTGTCAAATCAAAAGTAGTGGGTACATATTAAGATATATGTGAAGACTATAATTATCCTTCTTGAAGTACGAATTTATCTTCTCATTTCAATATACCCATCATGTAGATTCAATATACCCAGCATGTAGATATTTTACGCCAGTTTTTCGAATGGGTTGATCCACCCCTACTACAAGTATGGAGTGAATCTTTTACATGTATGTGCGCATGCCCTTGACTGATGACTGTACACCGCGCACCCTGACGGAGTAAATCGATACCATTAGCTGAATGTGTAGCGCGCAACGCTGAGGGATCTGCGACAAAGTCAGCCAGGAAGCTGCCTAAAGACAAATATGGCGGGCTGGCGGGCGGGGAAAAAGATAGAGGCAGAAAAAAGCCGGCCACCAACGTAGAAGCTCGTCGTGAAGAGTGTGAAAGGAACAGCTCCACCTTCTTCTCCATAAAATATACATCTCTGATTCCTCACATGACGAATTCATGACGCCAGTACCTGGCCCGCCATTGGGCCACAACGTAATGATGTCTGCGCCCGGTAGAGGCGCCTCTTGTTGTGGTGGCTGGTGGGGGTGGCTTTCCTCTTGTTCTTATGTTGGTTTTTTGTGGGGGTTATTGTGGGGTATTTTTGGTAGGGACCATGCAAATGTGGATTAGTGACATAACAAGTTTAGTGAGCAGCTTCGTGTCTAAGAAGATCTATATATATATATATATATATATATATGTCTTGTTCCGCTTTGATATGGATTGCAGTGGGACAAAAACTGTACTAATTACTAGGTACCTCTATTATCGCTCATGTGTTTTTCATCGTCAGATGTGGGTTTTGTACATATATTTTCGTAATATGCGTTTAGCTAAACGCATATAACCTTTAACATACCTGTATTATCGGCCATATGATTCCCTTTCACTATACAGGTATACGATTATATATAAATGCATATATATATATATATGAAGAGTTCAGGTGCAAATCCTAGTAAACGGCAATACAAAATGTACTAATAATATTAATAATTTCCCTGAAGGTAATTTTAGTTCTCTGAAATTCTATATTGGATGTCAAGAAATGGTTAGGGAGCAATGAACGAAAAATGAGGAATGTAAAAAAGTAACCTTTTGAGAGTTTGAAAGTTTAAGTCAATTTTTGGATTGGCATTGCCGGGGATTTGCGCCTTATATATATATATATATATATATGTATATGTATATATACATCCATGTACACGGATATTTAATATACAACAAAACCGCTCTAAATCGAACGACCATGGGACCTACTTTAAATGGTCCAGGTAGTTGGCTTAGAGAGTTAGAATATCATTACAATGGTATTGTTGGGACCCAAATAAAGCAATCGATATAGAGGAGTGGTCCGTATGTGGAGCGGTCAGGAGAGGGAGGTTTTATTTTATAGGCCTACATATAAATACATACACATGTATGTAATTCATAGGTGTGTACATATCTGCATATATATGATTATTTTGCGAGCAACATGAGCCATGCCACATCACAATAATCCCACTCTAAATATACAATTATATTAATTCAAATAAAATGCGTTTTTCCCATGTTTTGTGTTGTTTGCTGAGTGGCCATTTTTCTACCTACTCGCATCCAATATTTTAGCAAATGTGTTAAATATAGTATAACCCCGCTAAACCAAACTTGAAGGGAGCCTAGAAATTTGTTTGGATTAACCGATCATTGGATTAGCCAAGCTTTGCCTTCGACTTTGACTTGGCTTTGTCAAAAATATGGGTGCATTATGAATGCAATATACAATGTATGTGGACACTTTGATTAATGTTGTTTATTTATATACAGTTTAACCCTGTTAAACCAAGCTCGCTTCAAACAAACAATCGGTTAATCCAAACTTTTTCGGCATCCCGGAAAAATACTACCATTTATCATACAAAAAAGTCTCAGATGACCTTATAACCACATGAAAGTTTGGTTTAATTGTACCGGAAGAGGCCTGGGGCCCGACAATTTTGTTTGGATTAACCGATGATTTGGATTCACCAACTTTGGTTTAACCAACTTTTTGTATATGATAAATGCTAGTATTTTGCCGGGCCGCCGAAAAAAGTTTAGATTAACGGATCGTTTGGTTTAACCGAGCTTGGTTTAATGGGGTTGTACTGTGTTTTGATTTTCTTGATTTTCTTTTACCAAGCTGTGTAAAGATACCTAAGCTAATGAAATTATATGCATTCCTAGACAACAAAAACACGCATATCAAGAAGGGATCTTCCCTGGCCACTTAGTTAATATTAATTACAGTTGACTGCTCATATGCCACACTGAACTCATATCTGTACAAAACCGACATGCAACATAATACATTTATTTCTAATCTAGATTTAGTGAAATTATCCAAACTAACAAAGAGCTACTACCACACCATGTATGTGAGTGTAGTAGTCTGCACTGCCCTCTCAGGCAAGTAACCACATAGACAGGTAGGCGTGAGTAGCGTGGTGATATCAGGGAACCTATGTGGTGTAATGGTTAACACACTGGCCCGGAATCCCAAGAGATGTGGGTTCGAGTTCCGCTCTAGGGGCAGCATTTCCCCATTTTCATCACCCCCAATCAATCAATCAATAGTTCCGTCCTCTAGTCGAGGGTTGGATGCAATGGTTCTCCTCTTGTCCCGATGGTGTGCTGTTCTGATAGACTGTGAATAATTCAAGCCTGTCCACTGTGAAATATTTGTAAACCATGATGTTCTTGGTCTCCCTCTCCCTCTGCTGCCATTCACCTTCCCTTCCAACAATGTAGGGTATATTGAACTCTGACGAATGATGTGGCCAAAATAAATAAGTTTCTTTGTCTGTATAGTGGCAAACAAGCATTTCTTATTTTTAATTTTTCTGAGAACTTCTTTGTTGGTGATCTTCTTTGTCCATGATATTTTCATCATCCTTCAATAAGTCCACATCTCAAATGCTGCTAAACGTTTGTACATTTTCTTAGAGATTGTCCATGTCTCAGCCCCATACATTAGAGTAGACCACACATAACACTGAAGAATACGCTTCCTTGTTTGTATTAATATCTTACTTGATGTTAACACTCTATACATTTTGGAGAATGTTGTTCGGGCTATTGTTATCCTTCTTTTAATTTCTTCCTCACATCTCCCATCATTTGTAATCTTTTGTCAGAGATATATGAATTCGGATACTTGTTCTATGTTTGTGCCATCTATGGTTATATTGATATTTGGTTTATCTGTCTTTTTACTTATAACCCCCCATGACATGTACACTCACACACATCCCCGACCTTCAGCCATGTAAGCTGAAGCTGCGGCCTGGGCTACTGAGTCACAGCTTCTGTCCTTCATGAAGGCCCAGCAGAACTCGCAATACCGGAATTGCCTGCGCCAGTTGTGTTCTGTCGCACTAATTGCTGCCTTCCCCCCTCCCCCCTCCACCCCATTGTCTTTTTGTTTTTATTCATCATTTCCTGGTGGTTGACTACCAGCAACCCCCTGTTCAACACCACCCACGCCACAGCAGAGCAAAGCTCCTGATCTGACCTTAGATGTCGCCAGGACGTAAAACTCCAACAACCAACAACGAACACGGCCAAGGTGACGGTATTGGTGTATGAAGCGGGTTGGTTGGGGGGGGGGCATCGTTTAGGGAGGGGGGAACAGGTTGGTTGGTTGTTGGAGTTTACATCCTGGCAACATCTAGGGTCATATCAGTACGGGTACTAACTTATGACAGTGCACACTCATGGTGTCTTTACAGTGCTGCCCCACTGGGAAATCAGGCCACCGGCACCATGACCTGTTATTCCACTCAGTCACATCATCCTGACACTGAGCTAACCAGTCCATGCCATATCCTATTAATGCCGAGTGCCAGGCTAGGAAGTGACAAGTATCAATTTTATAGTCACCGGTTTGACTCAACTGGGAACCAAACTCCCAACCTTTCGCATGCGAGGCTCACGCTCTACCGATTAGGCAATAGCGCCCGGGGTGGGGGGTGTGTGTGAGGGGGGCGCGGTAACACACATTCGCGTTTGAAGTACCTACAGCGCCACCTCTCGGCGTCTATTTTGTTTTGTTTGGCATTGTTTTTGTTGGCAGTTCTGTCATTTGTGTTATTTATTTTGTTGCTTGCCTTGTACATGTGTTATCTTATTCGCCTTCCCCCTACCCCTTTTTTCCCCGCCGAGTTCACCTACCCACCCATGTTTATTTTATGTTGCGCCTTTTTGTGCGTTTTATTTTAATACATTTTGGTCGCCGACCTAAGATAACAAGGGGGTCACGGTATTGGGGAGGAGGGAGACAATGGCTCCCGCCGAATATCAGAACGAGGCAGCAACAAAAGGGAGGTGGGCGTTTTCTGCGCATCAACCCCAGACGCTGTACCAGGCGCGCTGGTGTAATACGGTACAGCGCCGGCCTCACTTGCGCAAGGTCGGTTGTTTGGTTCCCGAGTCAAACCAATGACTTTAAAATGTATGTTTGTCAATCCCTAGCATGGCGCTCGGCATTAATAGGATATGGCAAGGACTGGTTAGCTCAGTGTCAGGATAATACAACTGAGTGGGATATCGGGTCATGGTGCCGGCGGCCTGATTTCTCAGTAGGGCAGCACTACAAATATAAAGTTGCCATGAGTGTGTAGTGTCACAAGTTGGTACCCATCATGATATTACCTTTGATGTTGCTAGGACATAAAACAACAAACACACAAACAAAAAAACAGTGGTGGCGGACATGTTTGTTTTTAATGTTGTATCTAAATCCTCTGCTTGTTTCATTTCTGAACAATAAAGAAAACGCCAACAAATACAACTAACAACACTTCCACTTCCGTAGAATAAAACCACAAAGTAAGTCTAAAGCAAATGCTATTATATATTAAGCAGCCATCAATATAGACCCAGGTTTGATGTTTGAGTGCTTCTGCTTTGGCTCTTCACTGAGGGGAGGGTGTATTGGATGCGCTGGCTTTCAGAGACCAAAGCAGCTCAAACTACGCATGTTGTTTTGTTGCTTTTTTGTGGGTTTTCTTTTTGGGGGTGGGGGTTTAACGTCCTGGCAACATCTCTTGTCATATCAGGACGCGGACTGCACATTGTAGGTAATAACTTACAGGCTAGGGTACTGCAATTTATTCTGAGTTTTGCACGGATTGTTGATTGAATTATGTTTTTAAAAAGAAATGACATGACATCCATATATATATATATATATATATATATATATATATATATATATATATATATATATATGAAGAGTTCAGGTGCAAAACCCCGGAAATGCCAATCCAAAAAATGCACTTTAAATAAAATATGTGCATATGAAAATAATTGTAATTCTAACTAATTCCACTTTTCTTATGTTGACATGATTATGGAGTAATGAACAAAAAAGGAGGAATGTAACAAAATAATCTTTTTGAAGGTTTGATTCTGATGTTAATATCAATTTTTGGATTGGCGTTTACGTGGTTTTGCGCCTGAACTATTCATATATATATAACTGGAGGCGATAACTAACAGACACAGCTGGCTTACAGGTGGTCAGATCCCCTCATAGGTGGCGCCGGTGTGGCCAAACCTGGAACTAATCACTGGCCTACAATATATGTAGTTCGGAAATAACAATCCAGATATAACTTAAGATGATATTGGCCTTGTTTATATTCCCATAATAAATTATAGAGCACATAAATGTATGTGATGTATAACGCATTATGCGAGTATAAAGGCGCGGAAGGGAATTAATTCCTTATTATTATTGTGTTTAGTATTAGTATTATTATTACACGATATACTGTACTGCCTCCTTCATGTTCATGACTGGTGGCGCCACCTCCGGCGCTCCTCGGTACCTGCATACCCTAAACATCTCACTCGCGTCGGAGGATTTTTTTCTTATATATAATGACCTCAATCCTTTAAGCCACCCGAAAGAAGGCCAGAAGAGGTTAGATGTTGTTGTTTTACATCTCAGCAAGACACAAGGCCATATCAGGATGCACTCATTGGGAATTTATAGTGCTGCGTCACTGGGAAATCAGACCGCCGGCACCATGATTCGCGTGAGGTGTTTGGGGAGGAAGAGGGGGACACAGTGGTTACGTGAGTTTGTGGACGGTGGGGGTATTATGGGTTTAGGGGTGGGGAGGTCCTATGAGCGCAGTGTGCGTTTGTAGGAGGTGGGGGTATCATGTGCGTAGGGGTGGGTGCGAGTGGAGGCACAGTGTCTGTGTATGCATTTACAGGTTTGGGGGTGGAGGGTATCATATCTTTAGGGGTGGGGGCGGGTGGAGGCACATTGTCTGTGTGCACAGTGTTGGGTTCTGGGATGTGGGGGTATCATGTGTTTAGGTGTGGGGTGAAGGGAGATCACAGTGTATGTGTACGCATGTGGTGGTGTGGGAGGTGGGGGTATCATGTGTTTAGAGGTGGGGGCAGAGGGAAGGCACAATGATTGTGTGTGCATGTTGAGGTGTGGCGTTGTGGGAGGTGGGGTTATCATACATTTAAGGGTGGGGAGTGGAGGGCACATGTCTGTGTGCGCGGTGCAGGTTTGTGGAAGGTGGGAGGATCATGTGTTTACGGTGTGTGTGGGGGGATCATGTGTGTATGGGTGTGGGCGGGTGGAGGGTCTGTCTGTGTGCGCGGTGCAGGTTTGTGGAAGGTGGGGGTGATCATGTGTTTACGTTGTGTGAGGGGTATCATTTTTGTATGGGTGTGGGTGGGTGGAGGGCACATGTCTGTGTGTGCGGTGCAGGTTTGTGGAAGGTGGGGTGATCATGTGTTTATGGTGTGTGTGGGGGGATCATGTGTGTATGGGTGTGGTCGGGTTGAGGGCACGTGTATGTGTGTGCGGTGCAGGTTTGTGGAAGGTGGGGTGATCATGTGTTTATGGTGTGTGTTGGGGGATCATGTGTGTATGGGTGTGGTCGGGTTGAGGGCATGTGTCTGTGTGTCCGGTGCAGGTTTGTGGAAGGTGGGCTGATCATGTCTTGACGGTGTGTGTGGGTGTATCATGTGTGTATGGATATGGGGGGTTGAGGGCACGTGTCTTTGTGTGCGGTGCAGGTTTGTGGAAGGTGGGGTGATCATGTGTTTACGGTGTGTGTGGGGGGATCATGTGTGTATGGGTGTGGTCGGGTTGAGGGCACGTGTCTGTGTGTCCGGTGCAGGTTTGTGGAAGGTGGGGTGATCATGTGTCTACAGTATGTGTGGGGGTTTCATGTGTTTATGGGTGGGGGCGGGTGGAGGGCACAGTGTCTGAGTGCGCGTGTGGTTATGTGGCGGTGTGGGAGAGTACCATGCGTTTAGGGGTGGGGGTGAGATGGGCGACCAGTGCCTGATGGGATACTCAGGTCCTGTCGGGTGGCTGTGCCTGTTATTTTGAGCGCTATTGCTTTGATGTGTTGTGGCTGTCGGCACCGGAAGCCCGCCACCTTAATCCTCCCACACCCCACCCCTCCCTTTCCACCCCCTCCTTTCACCCCCTCCCCATATACCCTCCCCCCGCACTGCTACCCCCTCCATCCGCTCCCACTCACCCCTCCGCCCCACCCTTCGCCAGTTCGCCTCTCCTCCCCCCTTCCCCTCTCCGCCTCTCCCCTCCCCACCCCTCCCCACCCCTCCCCACCCCTCCCATCCCCTCCCATTTCCTCTCCCTCTCCCTCCACATCCCTCCAAAGCCCATCCGCCCTTTACTATCTTCCCCCCCCCCCCCCCCCCCCCCCCCCCAATTCATTTGTCTAATATCGCCCTCGTCATGATTCGCCATTCATCATTGAGCGGAGTGGGAGAGCGCGCTGGTGTGTGTGGATGTGTGTGTGTAAGTGAGTGTGGCAGGAGGAGGAAGGGGGGGGGGGGCGGGAAGCAGCGCGGATGGCTATGTGTCTGTGTGTGTGGTTGAGGGGGGAAGGGGGGGGGGGGGAGCGCCGGTGAAGGGGCACCGTGCTGGATTGGTGGGGGTAGGGGGATGGGGGCAGACCGGGGGGTGGGTGTCGAGGCTCCGGCCCGACACGTTGCGCATGCGCGGGGCGCGCCCGGGTGCTGACGGAGACGCATGGGCTGTCGGGCGTGGTATTGGCTTCTATTGCGCGTCGTGATGAGTCTCCGGGCCCGCCGAGCAAACTTTGTTTGCGCTCCCTCCATGAATCCCGATTGGCGCCCCTCCCCCCCCCCCCACCACATGCCCCCCTCCACCATGCCACCCGGCTATAGATGGGCGCCCGGAGCAGCGGGCCCCGCGGCCTCCCCTCAATCAATAAGCCGCTGTCGTAACGGCGCCTGCCACTTCCCGGTCCTGGCCGGTCCACGTTGCATCAACGCGTCGCTGACTTTTATATCTATATATATATATATTTTGTTCACTGGCCGGGGTGGGGGAGGCTTGGTCGTCCTTAATGTGGCAGAGGTACTGACCAAGAGGCAAGATGCAAACACGCAAGACGCAATACATAAGACACAAGATGCTAGGCGCAATATGCAATATGGAAGACGCAAGATGCAATATGCAATATGCAAGATGCAAGTTCCAGGCACGGGAGCAGGGTGCCTTGCCATGTGATCCATTCGCCCACGTGACCGGAAGTGGGTTTGTCCTATTCGCCTATGCACACTCAATGGTACCGTCCGTATCCAACACACATGGATATGTCTATTTCGGTTGGACGCGGTTTCTCCTTGTGAGCGAGTTTTTGACTTAGTCTCTTTATTTCACATTTCAAGTCGAATGGTGTATTATCAAATACAGAACCCGTCCCACCTACTCCTCCTCATACTCCTCCTCTCCCCTTCCGCCAACACCGTGTGCTAGGCTGAGTTGGGTGACACGGCCAGGATCACCCCATTAGGCCGTCATTACGGCCCGCCGCCCCGGGCGCCGCTGAGTTATGGTCCGTGGATCCGAGCCTTATTTCCGCCGGCATTGAATCAATTGACACGCCGGGCCCCCGACTACCGATGAGCGATAGATTTATATAAACCGCGGGCCACTTTTGGCGGCAATTCATTTCTGTGGTTGACTAGCGCGGGCCGGCGGGGTTGGCGTAGGGATGGGCCAGGGCGGGATTGGGGGGGGGGGGCGGGCGACGGGTGGGATGGGACAGGCGGGGAAGGTTGGGTTCCGGCTGGGGGATGGGCCGGGGGATGGGCCGGGGGGCTGGGCGGAGCCCCGGGATACATCACGCGCCCCCAGGGCTGTCAGACGGCTGTGGCCCCCGGGAGGCGGCCGGCGGGCGGACGGCCCCGGCGCTGACCCGTGAACGATGGGGCCATTGTCATCTCCGTCTGTTGCGGATAAAATTCAAATGATCTCAAATGGGCCCCTGGCTACCGGGTGGCCGGACAGGAGGGGTGAGGTGCGGCGGAGGAGGGGAGGAGGCGGGGTGGAGGCGGGGTGAAGGTGGGGTGGAGGCGGGACGAGGCGTGCCGAGGCGGCCGAGGCAGGACGATGCAGCGTTAGCGACTGGGTGCCATACCCGCGCGCGTGTGTGAGGCGGTGTGTGTGGGGGGCAGGGTGGATGGGGATCAGGAGGGAGCGACTGGCCGGCACGACCTTCCATTTCCATTTTAATAGCCTGCCCCGACGCCAGGGCCGTGCGCTTATAACGCCCGAGTCCTGCCATGAATTCATTGACACGACCGCCGGCTCCCCCGACCGCCCCGCCCGCCCCGCCCGCCCCGCCCGCCCCGTCCGCCCCGCCCGCCCCCGCCCGCCCCGCCCGCCCCGCCCGCCCCGCCCGCCCCCCGCCCCCGCCCCCGGCCCGCCGTCTCCGCCACCCCCGCCTTCCCGCCTTCCCCGCCGTACGGGCGCCTCTGCCTGCTGCCCCGCCGCCCCGCCGCCCGGACTCCCGCGTCCCGCGTCCCTCCGTCCCGCCCGCCGCCCCGCCCCGCCTCCCCACCGCCCCGCCGCCCCACCCGCCGCGCCGCCCGTCTGCCGCCCCGCCGCCCTGCCGACCCGCCGCCCTGCCGCCCTGCAGCCCTGCAGCCCTGCCGCCCTGCAACCCTGCCGCCCTGCCGCCCTGCCGCCCTGCCGCCCTGCCGCCCTGCCGCCCTGCCACCCCGTCGTTCCACCACCTGCCTCCCGGCCACCCAACTCCACTCTCAGGCCGGTCCATCTCCCTGCCTTTACACAGTCTCCGGCCGGTACCCCTCTCTCCCTCCGCCTTGTGCCTGCAATGATACTCACTCAGCCCCATAACATTAACAGCAAGTCTTCTCTGTGGCAGAGTGGTTAGACTGTCTGACTTTTTCTAGGTCGGACACCTAATCTGAAGGTCAGTGGTTCGTTTCCCCATGCCATCACCTCAGCCAATTTGGATTTCCACTGCTGTGTATAACTTACATCATCAAAGGCCGGTTCCTCTCATACCATGTCTGTGGGAGGTTAAAAATCCCTTGGGTCGGTAAAACTGTAGGCTCAGGCTTTCTATCGACAAACTGTCTAATGATGCAAACAAGTCTATTCAGCCATCCTAGCTCCCTCTGTCACTTCCATTCTCTGCCCTTCTTCAGGACGTAAATATGTCCAGCCAATCCCCCTTCCCCTTCTCTGGAAGGCAGGTTGCCCCCTCCTCGCCACAAATCACGCCAACCCCCATCACCAATGTCCACCCATGTTGCCGTCCTCTATTCTTTCTTCCAACCAGAGCAAAGCACCCCTCTCCCCCACAAGCACCCACATGCTGCCTTCACCACAAACCACCGCTCTCTCCCACCATCACCCAGATGTTGCCTTCACCACAAACTACCACTATCCCCCACATGCTGCCTTCACCACAAACCACCCCTCTCCCCCACAATCACCCAGATGTTGCCTTCACCACAAACCACCCCTCTTCCCCACAAGCACCCACATGCTACCTTCGCCACAAACCACCCCTCTCCCCCACAAGCACCCACATGCTATCTTCACCACAAACCACCCCTCTCCCCCACAAGCACCCACATGCTGCCTTCACCAGGAACCCTTCCACATCTCCCCCACATCCATCCAGATGCTGCCTTCACACAAACCACCCCTCTCCCCCACAAGCACCCACATGATACCTTCACCACAAACCACCCCTCTCCCCACAATCACCCACATGCTGCCTTCACCACAAACCACCCTCTCCCCACAATCCCCACATGCTCTCTTCACCACAAACCACCCCTCTCTGCCACAATCACCCAGAGTTGCCTTCACCACAAACCACCCCTCTCCCCCACAATCACCCACATGCTGCCTTCACCACAAACCACCCTCTCCCCCACAAGCACCCACATGCTACCTTCACCACAAACCACCCCTCTCCCCCACAATCACCCAGATGTTGCCTTCCCCACGAACCACCCCTCTCCCCCACAACCACCCACATGCTGCCTTCACCACAAGCCATCCTCTCCTTCAGAACAACCCACATTAAAGCTGCCTTGTCCGATGAAGCATCACATTTTCAAAACCAAATCATTCAGCTAAATTTGCATGTACATATCAAACTTAGATACTGATTCACTAATTGTTATTAAGCGTTTCTTGCCACATAGAAGGGAATGTTGATTCAATTTAATACAATGTATTAATGCTGAAGTTGATGGTGCCAGAGCTTTGACATGCTTGCCAAAATTAAATTAACATATTTCAACTTTAAATATCTCTAAAGTTAGCCATATGAATTAAAAATTGCTGCAAATTTCTATAAAGTAATATTGATTATAATTCACATTACTCCACTCTAGAGAAAGAAGAGGGAGATTGGTTTAAAGGTTCTTTATTAACGACAAGTAATCGTGCACTACAGGTAGGCTGAGCATTTTATGGCAAGTGGGTGAATGTAACCCGAATGTTCTGGCAATTGCTAGCTGAGAGTGGAGAGAGCTGGCAGATGAAGAGGATCCCACTGGAGGAGCACCCAGGAGGTCAGTGAAGACGAAGAGAGGATCAGTGGTCACCTCCCCCCCCCCTAGGTAGAGGGTGGGTGGGTGGGGAAACGAAGTGTACAGGAGTGTACAGTGTGCAGTGTACAGTGTGCTGTGAGAAAGTGAGGAGTAGTGGTGTGGCAGTAAACCAGGAAGACAGAAATAGACATAGCCTCATATGCAAATTACCCATATTAAGCTTAGGCCAACATGCATAATTCACGTTACTCGACTATAGAGCTAGACGGTGAGAAAGAAGAGGGAGATTGGTTTAAAGGTTTTTTATTAAACAAAAGTAATCGTCACCTACAGGTAGGCTGAGCATTTTATGGCAAGTGTGTGAATGTAACCCGAATGTTCTGGCACTTGCTGGCTGAGAGTGGAGAGAGCTGGCAGATGAAGAGGAACCGGCTGGAGGAGCACCCAAGAGGTTAATCCAAACAAATTTCTAGCATCCCTTCAAGTTTGGTTTAACGGGGTTATACTGTATTCCCTTATATGTATTAATACATGATTAATAAGGACACCAGTCTCTAAGTTAGATACTTATGTCAGATGAACTCTGGATAAGGCTTTTGGTTTTACAATTTGATGTTTTCATCGGAGTGTGCAGCTTGAATACACCTCTCCACATCCTACACCTGCCCTCCATTCATTTCACTCAAGTCGCATCTTTGCAGTGACAAACTACAAATTAAATCTGCAAACTTTGATTGATTGATTGGTGGTTTCCACATTCTAAACCCCACTATCCCACTCCCCCGCACACCCCTCCCCCCGCATCTCTCACACACACATTTTCACACCCCTTCCCTCCACTCGGATTAGATGGGATGGCCAGATGAGTTCAGCGGCCGTCTCCTATTTTGGTAGATCATGGGATTCGAACCCACGGGTTCGAACCCTGGTCAGGTCAAACCAATGACTGAAACATTGGTACTTGTTGTTTCCTACCCAGGGACTCAATATTATTTGGATAGGGCAAGGACTGGTTTACTTTGCCCAGAATAATGTGACTGAATGGGATATCAGGGCATAGTCCTGGTGGCACGCTCTTCCAGTGGCGCAGCACTATTAAGTCAACATGAGTGCACACTGTCCAAGTCGGTACCCATCCTGATATAACCATAAATGTTGCCAGGACGAGCAACACAAACAACCAACCCTCCGCTCCGACCCCACCCCCCCCTTACAGCACCCACCACCTCCTACAGTTCCGGTTCGTCACTTCCGGTCTGCGCGGTGCGCCTGCGCGGGGGACGTTGGGAGGCGGGCCACATTTAGGGTCCGGGGCCCGGGGCCCGGCGGGGGCAGTTGGCGTTTGAATCGCGACAACTTGCCATCAAGTATGACGTTTTATCGTATGCAGAAATGGATTCGAACCCCTGGGGAGGCGGGCGGCTGTGGGCTGAGACCGTTTTACCATACATTCAACTGGGCGCCTCGGACTGCCAGCCAGCAGGGACACTCAGATTCAGAGCCTCCTTTTCACTTCAAGCATTTAGGCCAAGCAAACAACAACAGCATATTTGTTTCTGAGCCACTTTCTATCGGAATCTGTTGGGTTGCTGTTATTTTACGTCCTAGCAACATCTAAGGTCATATCAGGACGGGTACCGACTTGTGACAGTGTGCACTCATGGCAACTTTATAGTGCTGCCCCAATGAGAGACAAGGCTGCCAGCACCATGATCTGATATCCCACTCAGTTACATTATCCTGACACTGAGCCAACCAGTCCTTCCCCTATCCTAATAATGCTGAGCACCTGGCTAGGAATCGACAAGTATACATTTTTAAGTCATCAATTTGACTGGACCACGGTTCGAACCCACGATCCCATGGTCTACCAACACAGGAGACTGATGCTCTAACTCATTCGGCCATCCTGTCTGGTTATATCAGAATCTGAGTAGGATGCGAGATATTTGAAATGGTAACATACATAATTAATGTCGGCTTGTTTCTCAACACCCTGCTCACATATCGCTCAGCAGTAACAGTTTCTATTATATTTAAATACTAAAATACCCTTCTATGTAGGAACCAATGTTCATTACCTCAACCAGTGTTTAAGTTGGGAATGTGAAATGAAATCTAGATAAAAATATTCCTTTTGAAAATGTGGTGGTTTTGATTTCCGAGTTAATCCCCATCTAGCAGGCATGTATAGTACACCAGTGAAGGTGTGTATGTATGACACACACCTCCGCGGATACATCTCCCCACAAAGCTCCCCTCAAAAATATCACACACCTCCCCTGACACATCATTTCATACACACCTCCGCTCACACACACCTCCTCACACATTTCCCCACACACACCACATCGCACACCTCCCCTCAGACACCTCCCTTCACACACCTCCACACACACCTCCCCTCACACACCTCGTCACACAGCTCCCCTGACATAGACCTACTCACACATCTCCCTTCACACACATCTCCTCACACACCTCCCCTCATATATCACCTCACACACATCCCATCACACGAACCTCCTCACACACTTACACACCACCTCGCACACACTCCCCTCACACACTTCCCTTCACACACATCTCCGCACACATCCCCTCACACGCCTCCTCACACAGGTCCCCTGACAGAGACCTCCTCGCATACCTCCTCACACACCTCCCTTCACGGACATCTCCACACACATCTCCCCTCACATCTCACACACACGCTCTCACACACACACCTCGTCACACATTCTGCTCACACACATCGCACACCTCCCCTCACACACCTCCCTTCACACACATCTCCATGCACACCTCCCCTCACACACCTTGTCACACATCTCCCCTGAAATAGACTTCCTCACACACCTCCCCTCATACATCACCTCACACACATCCCATCACACACCCCTCCTCACACACTTCCCCTTGCACACCACCTCACACACCTCTGCTCACACACCTCCCTTCACACACATCTCCGCACACCTCCCCTCACACGCCTCCTCACACAGCTCCCCTGACAGAGACCTCCTCGCATACCTCCTCACACACCTCCCTTCACGCACATCTCCGCACACACCTCCCCTCATACATCACCTCACACACACCTCCCATCATACACACACCTCGTCACACACTTCCGCTCACACACCACATCGCACACCTCCCCTCACACACCTCCCTTCACACACATCTCCATGCACACCTCCCCTCACACACCTTGTCACACATCTCCCCTGAAATAGACTTCCTCACACACCTCCCCTCATACATCACCTCACACACATCCCATCACACACCCCTCCTCACACACTTCCCCTTACACACCACCTCACACACATCTGCTCACACACCTCCCTTCACACACATCTCCACACACCTCCCCTCACACACCTCCTCACACAGCTCCCCTGACAGAGACCTCCTCGCATCCTCCTCACAACCTCCCTTACACAATCTCGCACACGCTGCGATCATACGATCACCTCACACACACCTCCCATCATACTCACACCTCGTCACACTACTTCCGTCACACACCACCTCGCACACCTCCGCTCACACACCTCCCTTCACACACATCTTCGCGCACACCTCCCCTCACACATCACCTCACACATACATCCCATCATACACACACCTCGTCACACACTTCCGCTCACACACCACCTCGCACACCTCCGCTCACACAACTCCCTTCACACACATCTTCGCGCACACCTCCCCTCACACATCACCTCACACATACCTCCCATCACACACACACCTCGTCACACACTTCCGCTCACACACCACCTCGCACACCTCCGCTCACACACCTCCCTTCACGCACATATCCACACATACCTCCCCTCACACATCACCTCACACATACCTCCCATCACACACACCTCGTCACACACTTCCGCTCACACACCACCTCGCACACCTCCGCTCACACACCTCCCTTCACGCACATCTTCGTGCACACCTCCCCTCACACATCACCTCACACATACCTCCCATCACACACACACCTCATCACACACTTCCGCTCACACACCACCTAGCACACCTCTGCTCACACACCTCCCTTCACACACATCTCCGCACACACCTCCCCTCACACGCCTCCTCACACAGCTCCCCTGACATATACCTCCTCGCATACCTCCTCACACACCTCCCTTCACGCACATCTCCGCGCACACCTCCCCTCATACATCACCTCACACACACACCTCCCATCATACACACACCTCGTCACACACCTCGTCACACACCTCGTCACAAAGCTTCATTCACACACCTCCTCACACACCACACCTCCGCTCACACACCTCCTCACACACCTCCCCTCAGACACCACCTCACACACACACCTCACATGTATCCCCTCACAAACACCTCATGAGACCACTCCTCACACACCTCCCCTTACACAACTCCCTTCACACATCCCACACACCTCTGCTCACATACCTCTGCACACACACACCTCTGCACACACACCTCCGCGCACACACCACATACATACCTCATCACACATACCTTCCCACAGCCCTCTTCAGACACACCTTCTCGCATACATCTCACACACACCTCCCCTCACACACCACCTCACACCCACCTCACCCACCTCCCCTCACATTCCTTCACACACACCTCCTCACGCACATCCTCACACACACCGCCTCACACAGACACACATCACACACACCTCCTCACACACACCTCACAAACACACCTCACACACACCTCCTCACACAAATCTCACGGGTTAATTAGGGCGGGCTCCATCCTCCAACACCCGTAATTGGTTCGTCTCCCCTGGGAGGACTTCAGCGTTTGTCGTTAGGAAAACTTGGATGGAAACCGCGGGAAATGTTGAGGACGCCCGACAATGGAGGGACTTAGAGGGACATGGGGGAGTGGGGGAGGGGCTAGTGCGGATGGG